>BPLS01000445.1:333060-376686 GCA_019656275.1 Rhododendron kiyosumense
TTATTCGGTCTTTAGGTAGCGAATCTAAAGTTAGTATGTTCACATCCTTGTGAATGATGAATGCAAAAGACAATGAAGGCAGAACTTCAAAGACGTTTGAATAGGGTTATTCAATTTTTTTTGCATATTCCATCTGCTGCAATTATGTACAAGTTCATTTTTTGGCTTGTGTTTGAAACTTCATCGAATGCTGAAGTAGTTTTATTTTGGAATGATGTTGGTAACAAACAAGTGGAAGTTTCAAGAAGAAGAAAACTTTTTGGGACTCCTTTCCTTGTGAAAAGGAGTCCAAAATATGTTGATTACGAAGAGTTTCCCAAATATGTTGATTACGAAGAGTTACTTTCGTGTGCCTTTGGCAAGAAAATTTTGACAAAGGTTTGGAAGCAAATCAGAAAGTGACAGATAGGACTGATTTTGTAAGTAATGACCACTACGTTAAAGCATCAATCTGTTAGGCTTTGGAATCGTTCTGTTCTACTTTTCGATTTCATCCACCAAATGGGAGTAGCTTTGCTCCCAAGAGCCCGGTGCTTTCCATTTCCACTACATTGAGCAGTCGCTCATTTATTTCTACGAACTTACAGATCATGTTCTATTCTCATAACTTATTTTTAACCAATTAAGGACTATATATATGTATAACATTTTGCGCCTAAAACGTATAATTCAGTGTATTTTACGAGGAGTATTGTTCATAAAACTCTGGAAAGTTTCTCAAACCAAGGAGATAAATATTTCCATGTACTGTAGTTTCTTCTCATTTAAAAAAAAGGAAGTTCGGAAAATAGGACGAAGCAATTTTTTCTTAACATTTCTTGGGCTAGAATACACAAGTGAGCAGAGGGAAATCCCTACAACAAACATGGGGCAGTCGGTTGGCCTGTGGCGAGAAAGAACGCTAATAAGCTGTCTAATAAACCATTTCATTAACAAGAGATAGAGAGAGAGAGTCAGAGAGGCATTTTCTTCCACTTTCTCTCTCTGTATCTGTATCTCTTCTTTAGTTTATCAGCCATGCCAATCCAACTGACAATCTAGAAGAAGCTTCAGGTATTCTGTCTCTAGAGGCTTTTCTGTTTTCTTCATTTTCTTTCAAGATGTCTGTCCGCTCAATTAGTAATTCGCAGAGGGAGGAGGCAGTGAAGGTAGAAGACGTGGAGCACGCTGAAGACTCTGACGTGGAAGATGCTGCTCAAGGAGTGGATCCTATTCCCTTCCTTTCCCCCACTGTACCGCACTATATGGAGTAAATAAACTTCTTTTGCATCTTATTATCCATATCTGTGTGCAAGCATGCATGTGTATTACTTAAGTAAGTAGGGTGTTATTTGTTCTATATTCCCCCCATTTATATGGTCAAGAACGCCCCAATAGTGTTGGAAAATTTTTGGGGCATGTGAATTTATGGATTTGGGAAATGTTTGTTGGTGCTGGCCTGATGGGAGCACTTAAAAGCACCAGTTTCTTATGAGAAATGAAGTTTTCCTTTTATAAATTTATGGAGTAGTTTTTATGGCTGCTATTCCGTTGGTTTACTTTCTTTTTTATTTTCCCCTTTTGTCAAACTCTTTTCAAGTCATTTATGATGTAGTTCTAAGGCAGGCAGTGAATCATGGAAGTCGGAACAATGTAACTTATTGGGACTTAATGTTAGTTTGGTTTGGTTCAAACACAACTAGAGCATATGTCTTTTTATTTGATTTTGGGAACTCTAAAACTTGCGATTTTCAGTTTATGAGGTCATTAATCTTCTCAAAAAAAGTATTGAAAATGCAAATCACCAAGTGTAGAATGAAGGAATGGTTTCTTACTATTAAGATGTCATAATGTATTGTTATGAAGTAGTTATGTTTTTCTTGTGAATACATCATCATGTCACAATTCATTGTGTATCATTGTTTTCTTCTTTCTTAGTCTCCATGTCCAGCTTTTTGGAAAATTGTTGTGTTCCATATCATGTCATATCTCTGTCTTGTGTACACATGACCTCTTAGTCAATGGGTTAATTTTCCTGTAAATGTGCTCATATTGTCCATGTCATGGCAACTGTGCAGCAGATTGCAGCTGGATCTTAAATCGTAGGTTTTGAGTTTATCTTCTTTGCTCAGCTATTCTCTGTCTTTGACCTACAACTACTTTATAGTTCCTACACTATTGTATATGGAGTTCCGTTTTGCTTTTGCTGTATAAATTATAAGGAACATTTGTTTTGTCGTCTGCATAACTGTACTAATTGGAGATGAAGAACAGGTGCAAATGAGAGTTCAAAGCAGAGCAAAAGTCAGAAGAAAAGTCGCAAGGCAATGCTGAAGCTAGGAATGAAACCTATTAGTATTACCAGTCTTAGTAGGGTCACCATCAAGAGAACAAAAAATGTAGGCTCTTGTCTTTACTTGGTGTGGTTGATTCGAAGGCCAAGAAGCCTAAGGAACAGAACACAATGTGAATGCGCAAGCAGAAAATAACAACTGAAAATAATAAAACAGACAACCTCAAAACCACTGCCACGAGCCGCTTGAACACTCCTTGAGCCACCGCCACGAGCCTCTTGGACACACTCCATAGCC
Source organism: Rhododendron kiyosumense (assembly GCA_019656275.1). Taxonomy (NCBI): domain Eukaryota; kingdom Viridiplantae; phylum Streptophyta; class Magnoliopsida; order Ericales; family Ericaceae; genus Rhododendron; species Rhododendron kiyosumense. The sequence continues at coordinate 335,631 of BPLS01000445.1, forward strand.
ATGGACGACCAAGCCGTTGGCCAGATCGCGCCCATTCATAACGGCGGCCAACGTAGATTAGTTAGCCAAAGCGAGAAAGCAAACACAACCAGAAAAACGGCCCACATCACAGCTGCACAACAACTACCTGCAACAAACAAACAAAACCCACCAGACATGCATGCAAAACAGAATCGATCGGATTGGTTGGGGAAGGGAAGAACGAAGTGGGGAAACCAGATCTGATTGGAGAGGGGGAAAAAGAGGGACACAAGCGACAACCAATCGATCAGGGGAAAGGGACAGTGGCGGACCCAGAAATTTGACATAGTGGGGGCACCAATTTTTTTTGTAATCGTAATATACGAGTTACAGTTAAGCACATTTACTCCAAAATAATTTTAGCATTCATGATAAATTAACAATTTTAAAGGATATATGTATTTTAATAATTAGCTACCCGGGCAAATTTGCGCACCTTGACTAAATGCATTAAAACAACATTATCACATGTTCATTAGCTATTTTTCTATTACTAACTTTACTATTACAGTTTTGGGGCAAAAAGTATACAAATGCAATGTGGAGGTAGACTCGAACCCACGAATAATATAAAAAATAAGGTTTTTTTTTTTTTGACAAGATAAAAAATAAGGTATAGACTACTATTTTCAACCTTTTTGGAAAAATAAACACACACACACACATTACCTTTTTGGCTTTTTTTATTTGCCTTCTGGGAAAAAAATACACACACGCACATTGCCTTTTGGGAAAAGGCAAAAAATACGGAGAGCATGGGAGAAGTCTTGAACCCACCACCTCTTGCTTAAAAAGGAGAGAACTCTACCAATGCACCAACCAACAAGTACTTACATACATTCAACATAAATAATTTATATACAAAACCGCAAAAAAAAAAAAAAATTTTAAAGGGCGTGGGGGCACGTGACCCCACGTGCCCTATGGTGGGTCCGCCCCCGGATACCAGAAGCGTGAGTCGATCGGCTGTTACTCATGGGAAAGCTCTGATGCTCGACGGGGATTGGCAGACACCTTGGCTAACTGATCTGTTGTAGCTTAGAACACCTTGGGTGACGAAGAATGCTTATTTTGCATATTCGGCCCTTAACTGTTTTTACTCGTTTAATACCAACAATCGAAGTTGTCATGGCTTCAGGATCCTACACAGTTTTATGTATTGTTTCCCTGGAAAGCAATGACATGGGTAGATGTTCATAGAGGAATTGGCACTGGTGTAGACTCATTTGGGGTCATTTATTAAACATGCAATTGGTCCTGTTGAACAGTATGTGACAGATCTAGAACTGGAAGGGTTCTTCACATGCTAGTCTAAAGATTTGGGGTTTGTTAAAGAGGCAATTGGTAATGAATATTCATAGAATCAAATTGTGTTGACTTTGGTGCATGACCATCCAAGTACAGTACAATGGTAAGAATCGGAGATATAACCGCAGCATGGGTTTGGTTTTACGTTGTTGGGAGGGGAAATATATATGGTTTCCAGGGTCCCAAGCATCCATCCTTGTGGTGCTCTGAGCTCGGTTGCGGCGGTTGAAAAGCTTATATGACCGTGCATATTGTTCCAAGGGGAATATTACTTGGTTAAATATAGGGAATATGCAGTAGAAGAGTTTGTTGGTGAAATGACAATTTATTGAGAGTGAAACCCATTGATAAATTAAGTCTATGATGGACGCCTCATAATTCATTAGGGCCATCCCAGTTATTAACCGTCATAATGTGGAACCAAATGGCGTACCGGAGCAAAGTCACACGTACCCTGGTCAAAAAACACTAGTAGTAAAAATGAGTTTGAGGGTGCATTTCACCGCAAGATTTTGAAGTGAAACGGAGATGAAAATATTTGCAATTACCGTCACAAGAAATAAACTAGGATTAAGGGGATCCATCCGTCCCGAATCATGTGGTATGAATCTCAATCAGGCCAATTATCCACAGCTTAATTGGCTGTCTTCAGGCCTCCCTCTTCCTGCCCCTACCATGGAGGGCAGAACAAGAATAACAGTAGTAGTAGAAATAAAACTAGTACAGTTAGATAGGACCATCTACAATGCAGAGGTCATGGGAATTTGGCTCGCTCCCATGTCACATTTCACCATTTTATTGCATTAAGGTATTTCCAGTTTTTATGCATGCTCATTAGCAAATGACAGATCATTCAAGCAACTCATATAACATCTGAAGATCTGGGTTTTCAGTAATTCAAACGAAAACCAAACGCTTTTTACATATGCTTGGAGAAATCTGAAGATATGGGTTTCAGTAATTCAAACAAATACCAAACACTTTTTACACATGCTTGGAGAAATCTCTCTCAAACAGAATTTACAGGTGCGGATTCAGACCTTGAAGTTCATCAATTCTGACCTGAAAATTCATCCTTCAGCACATGCTCCCAATCTGATGAAGAGCTATCATTCCAACCAGAAAAGATCCGACTTCCCATCCTTTTCCTACCAGATCCAATCACCCGATCATCTGAACTATGCATATAACTACTACTTATGTATGGGCCAAACTCGTCTAGTTTACTGTTGCCACATGAATTCTGCAAATTAAATTCATCAGATAAGTTCAAACTGCCAGCCTCGGACCGATCTCTGACAAACGGAAAATGGTTGCTCTTGACTGCAAATCCCACATCAACCACCTCCGTCAGTCGCTGCCCTTTTGCATCTTCAGAGTTTGAGCTCTGACCCCTGCGTTTAAGGATATCCAATCTGGCCATGACAGAAGCCTCGACATCATCAACACTCTTTGTTATAGTTGAAGCAGAGGAATCCTGAATGGAGATACCGGACATTGGGTTATCTTCAGCCTCTGGTGTCACTTTCTGGGTTATGTTCCAATCAGGAGAGACCTCGGAGCTCAGTTCCTTCTCAGCAACCTCTAGATAATCTACATCTGTAAGCAGAGGAAAATTAAGTGACTTATTACTCAAGGAAATGCTAAGGACCATCAAGGGGAGGGAGAGAGAGAGAGAGAGAGAGAGAGAGAGAGAGTTTACATCATGTGAAAGTGTTAGAAAACTCATGAAACATGCATTGGGAATCAAGATCCTAATTATTTAGATATTCTCACCTTAGCATGAATGACCTCATATTTCAAGCCCAAAAAATTAGAATATGTACAGTAGAAAATAGCTGGTTTGGAGGTGGCACACCAACCTTTCACGTTGTCGGACTTGCGTTTTTCCATCTCAATCTTCATACGGTTGAAGCGAGCCCTATAACTAATGGAACACAAGGCAGCTTCAGCCTCCAGCCATAAATTCTTATACAAGAGAGTTTCTGATGGGATTTCGTTCTCTCCAATAAAATCCTCCTTAAGGATACCCTTTATAGCCTGTAAGCCATATACGCACACAGAAACCAACGGTTTCTTGTTCAACAAATCCATAGATAAAAAAATTCCATTTTGAGTTCCAGCTCAGCAAGCTTATTTTTTTGCCTAGAAGCACAAGTATTAAGAAAACAACAAATCATTAACACATACCTGCACCATTTTATCATCTTTCATAATGTCTGCATCATCCCTTAAAGAGAAAAAATCCGCACATTCCTCAACTTTCTTGCCAGAAGAATTATTGTTCGTCGTCCCCTTATATATATGGTGGTCATCCAACCGACTATCAAGACTAACATCGGGTTCCTTTGTCACCAGAGACCTGGCTTCAGTGACACCCTGGAGAAGACATTTTTCAGCACAACTCCAGAAACCTTCTCTTCGGATTCAAAGATGTCAAACCCAATTCCCAAATGGCCTATGGCCATCCAGGTGAGTACATCTCAATTTAGAACACACAAATTAAATTAAGAGTACGTTTGGGTGCGTGCTTGTGCTGGCCAATGGATGGAGCATCATGAGATGCTGATAATACTCACCTATGCCTTGAAGAAAAAAAGAGGCCATCCTCGTAATTGCAGTAATATAAAGCAAACAAATAAATAATGAAACAACCGTGTGAATGACAACTCAAGGAGTTTACCAGTGCTAGGGTAACTTCCATCAACCTTGAACAGTTTTTACAAAACCAAAAGAACACATACCTTACGAAGATTAGGTTCACAAAAAGTGCCTTGTTGGGGAAGCCTTGATTCTTGTGTTGGTTTCATAGGAGGAATCTTCATTGATATACATGTATCAAGATTGTTGATTGCCTGCTTAATGGTTGCATGATCTTTTTCCGATAGTGCAGATACATCGTCTGACCAGTAAAATAAAAGCAATTCCGAGAGGTTATGTACTGTGTTAACCATCATTTGGACATTCATTTTTGGAATTGATTCCGTTGCATCCCCTTTGCCCAGCTTATTTTCATTTTCTGCAGAACAAGGCAAACATGAAGTGCTTTCCATACCATGAAGAGGCACAGAACCATCTTCTGAGGCATCATTAGTATTCAACCCGTCATACGGTTTGAAATCTGTTTCATATGTAACCTCACGCTTTTCAAGACCCAGTTCTTTTATGTGACCAGGTTTTGAATCTGGAAAACCTATTGAGTCATTATGGAAGCCACAGTCTTTTCTTGGCTTACCAACGTTATTAGAAAACTGAACCCCCTTGTTGCTAGTTAATGTTGGAATATCAAGTCCTGCTTTCACCTCGTCCACTGAAGTATGCTCTCTGACTGGGCAATTAGTGTTCGAAAGTTTTTCAGGACAAAGCAATGAACCAAGTTCCACATACCCATTCTCCTCATACGACTTCACAGTATCATAAGTTGAAGGAGGAAAACTCTGAGTTTGTTGACGATTTAAGCTAGTGCAAGTTTCAGATACTTCGGGCAGAGAGAAACAAGAAGCTGGAGCACCTTTCCAGCAAGGTGAATCCACAGAAGGATTGCAATGATCTAAAGTCTCTGGAGAATCCTCAACTGAAGTAAAAACTTTTTTAGCATTATCATTTTCCAAAGTGAAGCCATCTGGGACATTTGTATCAGCGGGTTGGAATTCCATTTCACCTTTAGATACAAAATCCAAGACACCCTTAGTAGTAGGCCTGTATTCCCTCTCTACTTTTCCAGTAGAGGACGATGCAACAAAGAAATAATCGGCTCTTTCTACATGTAAGAGAGGCTCCTTTTGATCAGAGGAATCATGGAAACCAGAGCCCTTTCTTTTAATAGTTATGACACTGCTGATATTTTTGTCATCTTTATTGGAAACTCCACTCGGCACTGTAGAACTGGTGCCAATGGATGGAGGTGGTCTGATGACAAGAGGAGGGGAAGATTTTTTCACTGATAAGAACTCATTCTGGCAAGATTCAAGAGGTTGGAAGCACTTATCGTATGATGCATTATAAGAAATTTGATGATTCCAGAAACTTGCAGCTGGTTTGGGAAAGGGCCCCTGTCCATGAGACTCTGGAAGTATTGAGCTTCCTGAGATTAATGTTCTTGAGGAGTCGCCAGAAATGAACCCGGAATTTTGCACTTTATTTTTACTTGGAGTAACAATTTGGCTTTCTGAGCCAAATACATCAACATATTTTCCACTTGAAACTACAGAAGCATCTTCTGCACCAAAATGACAGTAGTGAAGATTAGGAACATCATCAACTTGTTTAAGTTAGGGGAGGACCAAGATTTCTAATGCACTTTAAAAGGCAAAGTAGTGCAAGAAGGAGTGCTCGTGAATCAGGTTGAAGGCACTGAGAGCATGAGAAGACTAAACAAGACCACAAAATGTTTATTGGGAAACATACAAATTACAACCCAATTCTAGTGGTTGACCCAACTTGACTAAATAACCATTGTTGCCAGATACTTGGCTTTGGTTAATGAAATCTATATCCCAGCAATAGAGATCACTCTATAAACCAAGGAGGAAAAGTGACGTACTGGTTTTAACAACTTTTACATGATTTGCACATACGAAAACCAAGCGGGAACACGAAAGTGAATCCCAACATAGGGTTTCCTCGAAACATGCATCTAGTGGAGAGGTTTTTCAAATCCATTCGGTCCTGTGATAGAATAAAATACCCCTGGTACTTGAAGCAGACAAAAAATGAATAGCTCATGTAATGCACGACCCATACTCCCTATGGTCACCAAAAATAGTAGTTTCATACAAGTACTGATGACATATTTGGCACAGAAGTAGCAATACCTTGTTTCATATAATTCTTGTAAACATAGGAACCCGCTATATTTTTATCCTCCGAGCAGAAACTCCCATCAAGTCCAACCCGTTTCCCCTGCTCAAGGTCAGACAGTCCGCTCCAAGAACTATCCCACTGTGGCATGTACTCCAGATTCGAGTAATCAACTTGAACAGGCCCATCCAATGGAGCACGCGAACTGGACAATAAATCATAGCTAGGTTCATTAAGGGCCACCAAAGGGACATCATCCTCAATCACCGGCGAGACAAATGGAGGATAATATGACTTGTCTCCAACATGTTTACTAGGAACTTCACTTGAATACTGCAGAAAAGAGAAGGAATCGGATGCAGCACCGAAATTAGGGTTTGATGCCGCATTAAAATTAGGGTTTGGTATGTCGGACGAAGGCAGACATGTGGTCCGAATCGAATCAACTTCTGATCTATGATTGGGATAGAAATCGGGTCTAGAAGCTGAAGGGTGATGCGAATATTGCCAATTAGGGAAAGAAGAATGAAAAGGCAGAGCATAAGGGGGTTCAGAGAAATTCACAGGTGGGTTTATACTACTGGGTTTGGAATTGGACCGATCCACCGAAAAAGGAGGCGCTGAAGCCGATAAATTGGACAACGGCGATGACGAACCACCGTTACCGGAAGTCCCAAACCCCATCATTTCTTCTGGTCGAAAATGATCAGTCAACTGGTCCGAAAACCAAACAAAAAATCGAGCAGGAACAAGAGTGTTAATAGTGATAAGCGAGCAATATCAATCAAATACGCAAAAAAATAAAGAAGCAGAAGGCAATTATAACAGAAACACTAACGAAATCGAGGTTAGCAGAGAAAAAATTCCCAGAAATTGATGGGAACTGAGGAGTTTGATAGTAGGATTAGTTAGATGGGAAAGTATACCAGTTGAGTAACGCGAGACACATCTGTAGCGGGCGGAGTCGTCTCCCTCTGTTGTCTTTTTGCAACTTCCGAGCAAATGTTTTTTTGCCGGAAAGTTGTTAATCCTTTGGAAGTCTATGATGTTGATAAACTGTGTAGACTACCCCGTAATTTTGAACAATATGATTTCATACCCCGATAGTTTAAACTTGTAACACTGAAGCTCCGTTTATTTCGACGTCAAATGTGTTTATTTCGACGTAAAATGTTTTTCATGTAAAATATTTTTTAAGAAAACAAATTTTAAATTTTTATTTTTCGGTATTTGGTTGGCACTTGAAACGTATTTTCAGAAAATAGACAAAATAGCGTGTGCGCTCGTGCGCGCACGCGCGCGGGGGGTGGGGGGATTGGGGGTTAAATTTATACGGTAGGGAGATCTAAAAATATTGGAATTGAGTCAGCTCTGACGGTCAATGAAATTGAGCAGTGAGAATTGCAGTAGAAGGAAACGGGTTCATTTCGAAAAATAACTTACAAAAAATTTGAGGGTAAGTCATGTTCATCTTGAAAAATGTTTTACATGTAAAATATTTTTCTCATTTTTTACACAATCAAATACCGAAAAATAGGTAAAATATTTTATGCCCAAACAAACGAAGTCTGAATTTGCATGAATTTTAATAGAGTATGAAAAATTGCTAACCTCAGCCCTAAGGGCGGATGATATCGTGTAAAAGATGCATCAATATTAGAGAAAAGTGTATTGGCATATGTGAAAGTGTATTAATACCAGTGAAATAAGTATTAATATCCAAACTTATGTTGGTGTTATTTGCATATTATCTTACACATATTAGACGGATGTTAGCAAGACCCTTTCAATATTACTATTTTGCTCTGAGAAATGAATTCAAAGTTCCTTGTTGTCTAAACAAATCAAAAGGGCTATAATAATTACCGATTTTGAGACAAGTCATTCTCTTCACGTCCATTAACTAAAAAGTCCAACTAAAAGAAATAACTTGTCTAAAATCCATAAGCTATAGACAAAAATTTTAAGGAAAACCCACCCTAAAATTTTGTCTTGAAAAATTTATTGCCATCGCAGATAGGATCATAGGAAGAGTGATAGTACTTGTTTAATGTAATAATACCCTCCTATTAGTCCTATATATACACTTATTAAAAGTGAGGAGTCACTTTGATTGAAAACATCAGTAGGAGCATTTAGTACTCCCGTCGCAGCCTTGTACTATGTCAATGGAAAAACCCCAGGGGTATCTCCAAGAGTAACCTGGATAATCAAAATTTGTCATCTCATTTTTTGATTATTCGTGTGAGGAGTTGTTAAAATTAACAATGCGAAGTTTCACAATTATTATTTTTAGTCCATATTTTGATGAGACTTGTACGTATAGTCTTGAGCCCCACATGGATATATTTTCAAGAAGAGTGTTGGGACGATATGTGAGGGTGCCCCAGCTATCTATAGAGGTGCTATATTAATGAAGACAGTCCGAGTTAACTATGGGTGGGCCGAAAGTGTATTTGCCTTGGGAAGGATTGTTATCAACTTGATTTTGTGTAGCGATAACATGAGTAGATAAAGGGGCAAGAAGAAGAAGAAGGAGAGACGACCCAGAACCACATGTCTTTCGGGTAATAATGAGAGCAAAACAGAGTTACTCATTAGAGATCAAATTCACAAATGGTAAGCACATCCACCCATATTAACCAGCTCAAACACATCCATGGAATGATTTTTTCTAATAACCAATTGTTTGGATAAGCTTGTGCGCACCTCAACTAATATCAAGGCAATGAAGTTGATGACTGGACAAACCCTCCGGTGGTCCCAAGGTCCGAAATGTTTGGCTTTCGTAAAATTCGAATATGCGACCTAATGGAGGACAGATACTTGCTTATATTTTCATGCCCACTTGCCAAAACTCCTTCGGGCTCATATCCATGTCAAGTTATTTTCAGGTACTTGGAAATTATACGTACTGAGATGGATACTCTGAACGTGGATGGAATTAAGGACCAAATTCTTTCTTTGGGTTGCTTAATGCACTGAACTACCAATATCAAAATCAAATGTTCATACCCAAAGCCCACATATTCAACAGTCTACCACCTAACACATATGTCCTTTCACCAAACCAAAGTAAATTTCACATGCCTAATTAGCCCAGTTCTTCATCATAGGAAAGGGAAGGAAGAAAAAGTAGGAAAAAAGGAAAAAAAAAATCATATCCGCCATTGGAGTCTGAAACATCAAAACTCACTGGAAGCACAACATTCTGTGAATCTTCAACATCTTTTATTGCCAACTTAGTACAAAGAAAGAATTTTTCCATTTTAACGGGCGAGTTCAAGAATTGGAACCCGTCTCCGTCCCTAACAAATAATTGAACTAATAAGTAACATGAAAGAAAAGCAAGCTGGGAAATATGAAGCAATGTTGTTCTATCTTCAGAAGTAAACAAGGAAAGAAGAAGAGCCCTGAGCAGTGATGGGTGAGGTGGAGGCAGAACGGAGACTCCTCAGGAAAAACAGAGCATCCATTCGCCGCATACGTCTTGGGACCAAGAGTTGTTCCCTTAACCTTGCTATTGCCACACTGTATTCCTCCAACAGCTCCACTACCATCCCCACCTTTATCATCTCTCTCTCTCTCTCTCTCTCTCTCTCTCTCTCTCTCTCTCTCTCTCTCTAATTTTGCGACCTGAACCTGAATGTATCTTGTGTAGGGTAAAGGGCACGGGCAGAGGATGTTAAGGAGGGTGGAATTTAAGAAAGCCAAATTTATAGTTATGCTATACCTAACCAACATAATCATGGTAATTGACCTGACTTTTCATTTGGTACTTTCCACGTTCTAAACACATACAAACAATTATACGTATCTATCTAGATGGGATGTGGTTTCAGATTGACAACCATGGCCCAGTTGCGTAATTAATCACGTTTTTAAAATAAGTTAATTTGCGGTTGAAACTGGACGGAGCTGCCGTCAGCTTCTAAAATTCTCCAAACTGTGGAGCCCCGTGGACCTAACAACCATTTGGGTCTATGACCCAGTTTGAAATAATTTTCCAAATATAATCATAATTAGGACCCATATGGTACCTATCCGAGCATGTAAAGTCATAGGTCCAGATAGTCGGTCCCCGAAATCTGTCCAACTAAAAATGTGTGATTGAGATTCACCTAGGTGTATGAGACTTGTACTTCCAAAGGCTTGAAAATTCTGGTCAGAGATTCAACCCGAGATGTCCCACCATAGGTGCCGCCACACCCGCATGTTGGCAGCTGAAAGGAAGTAGTTTTGGAAATAGGCTTTTAGCAGTTCATTGTCTCCTACATTCAGAAATTCTCAAACAATATTTGCATCCGACTGATTAAGGAACACACGATAGAGTGGCCAAACATCAGAGCATGACTCGTCCGTGGTTCGAATCCATGGTGAAATTTCTAGCAATGGTTCCAATCAAGCTAAACTACCTGGATTCAGTCAATAGCCCAGGCATACAATGTGCAATGATTCTACACTTCCATTTATTCCTCCATCTCAACCCCCAGGAACATTCTCGTATCGTCTGCATTATTCATAGCAACTATACACAGTAACTCAGTTTACGCAAAGAAACATAAGATTATACAGGTAAGAGAATTGAAATGATCCGTGCCGTTACAACAAAAAGTTCACATAAATCACAGTTAAACTAGATTACAATCAAAAAACAGAAGTTGTTTCAGATACATCATATAAAAAGCGCCTATTTCAGAAGATTATACATAGATATCCAAGTGCAGTTGCATAGAAGAAGTTAAAAGACCACATCCAGCATATCTTGCTATGAAAAAATGTTTATTTCATCAAAAAAATAAAAAGTTACACAAGAATAGAACACAAGGAAAAAAAGTCTCTTTTCTAACCAACTTCAAAACTTGAGGCAACTCCATATACCCACAAAGACAATAGACAAACCTACAACCACAAGTACCCTAAGCATATGCATAGACGACGAAATCCAGTGCAATGGAGGAGCCGCCTCCAAAGGCACAGAGGAGACCTCTTTTTCGCCGCTTATTGGAAAAACAGATGCTGATATTGTGTTCGAACCCTGTTCTTGAGCAACCTCGGTGACATAATTGGACGTGGAAAGGGATATCTCCCTGGTCTCATCTACGCAATCACTATGCTTTTCTTTAGCTTCTCCAACCTGCAAAAACATCAATCAATTGGGATTTCACTTCGAATACAGAGGAATTATCACCTCTATTCACAAGCTCACTGACAAACTTCTCACCTTAGCCAATATATAATTTGCTTCATGGTTTCCTTCATTGTAGCCCAAATGTCCCCACTTGCCGCTGTGAACTGGTTCAACTTGAAGTTTCTGCTGCAGCCTGATTCTTCTTCGTGCATTTCCCTGCAGCTCAAAAAACTCGGCATTTGGTTGATTATAAGATTGTCGAGATCTTAATCTGATTCCAGTTCCAAAATCTTCACCACCCCCAACAGCATTGCTATTATTTCTATCAGCTTCAGGACTATTGAACAAAGCAACAGACTGGTCACTGGTAGAAGCAACAGTGACACAATGCCGCCCAAGAGACTCATTTTCCAGTAAACCCAAACTTCTCAAGTTCTCTTCATTGCTAATATCAGTAGTTTTATTTCCTCTAGAATACATTTCCACTAGTACAGGAATCTTGCTCTCATTGTTCTGCTCAAATTGTCCATAACATTTAGAATCAATATCAAAATGGCACGCAATAATGCAACTTTTGTAAATATGAGAATTTTTCTAATAACCCATCTCTTGGTTCTGTAAAATGCAGAATAGTTTCACATGCAGGCACCAAAAAAACACAGTTTCTTAGAATTAATGATTTGGCAGGTTCACAACTTAAATTGTGTACTTGCACAGTCATAGAGTTCTGAGAAACTGTTTTATTTTTATGGTGCTTGCATAGGAAATTATTCCGCTTCCAAGACATGGACCATTAAATCAATTCACATATTTATAAAGTTATAAGAAGCTTCATTATACCTGTGCCTTGGCCACTTCTGCATCCAACTCAATACATGATACATTATTCGTAACGTAAGTGCTCTCAATATGATTAATATCAGTACTGATCTCACTTTCAACAGCATAAATCTCAGGATCATCACAGAAGTACTCATCTGTGTTTTCAATAACTAAACCCAAGAACTCATTAATCTCATCTTCGTTTGTTCCATGCTGAAGCTGTGCTCCCCTCTGGTCATTGCCCACCTCAATATCGAGTGGATATTGCAAGTCATTCAAAGATCCCTGCTCCACCTGCACTTGTAAGTGCAAAGGCGAGAGGATTTTTCCATGGACATCTGGTGGTTCCATATTTGTGTCAGGAAACAGGCTGCGTAACAGGTCATTCAACTCCTCAAAATCCGGCTGAAGAAAGCGATGAAGAATTAGCAAGTCTATGATTTGGATTTGATAGATACACAAAATGATAGCCGATAAATTCAGCTAAAAGTAAGTGCTGGTCTTACCTCAATGATTGATTCATCTGCTACACCATCAGCAATACTGCCATTGTTGGTATCTTGGCCACTTATTATAGGAGCCGCCGGCTCTGATTCTCTATCCACGGAAAATGATTGAACTGTGGCTGGAGAAGCATCATTTTGTTCAAATTCCTCAAAGTTTGAACCTTCATTGTTCTCATCCTGCATCCCGTCAAGGTTCTTATTACACTTCTTCATCAGCTTACAGAGGACAAACGAACCCTAAAATAGGAATACACAAAAATTGTGAAAATGAATTAAGTTATCCAGTATTGGAATTTGAATTCACAAAATACACTTGCGATTCCAAAATTACAAGAAAAAAGATACAGCTCGCCAGTAAGAATCTGAAGGAGAAACATAGACCTAAACTTTTGGTATGCATGAAAGAGACTTGTGATGTAGATAAAGAGGAAATGCAACAATGAAATATAGACTCCCACTCAGAAAAAACTGTTCCAGGTAGCCTATGTGGACATCCCATCAATTTTGGAGGCGTATTTTGGTTCCAAAAAAGAGGACTCCATTTGGATAGGATCCTTCATAGGCCCACATTCAAAGTTTGAAGTGTTTTATCTGTCCTGTATTAATGCCAACATGGCTTATTCATTGATGATATGGTGTTGATGCAGAAAAGGCCACAACAACTTAATACAAATAACCACCGTCCGAGATTATGCCAAGATAAAGGTGGAATGCAATTTTCTAGATATCTTAGAAACCTGTATGAAGCTATCAAATAAAAACCGAACCCTCAAAGCTTTCATCAGTCCAGAAAGTACCCAATCCAATAGGTTGGAAAAGAATGCAATTCATCATTACATTGTCCCCGCCTGATATATTGGATAGAGGCAGGGCTATCTAATCCAATTGATCCATTCCAAAATCTATAGGAAATCTTTGCAATCACCTCCTATACGATGTTATCCCTCTATTGGAACCACAAGCACATCCCGGCCTTAAATAAGTTACTAACCAAAAAATATATTATCCCAATGCCAACACAATTTAAGCACTCTTCCCTCCCTCCACCCACAGATAGCTCAATTTAAGGTGTTCTCATAAAACATCTCATTTCCACACCTATTAGATTAACACACACACTATGAAAAACTCCATTATAAGCTACAAACTTATGCTCCAAAGCAACAGAAACATAGTCATCCATTTGCCCCATTCATGGAAACCCACTCCGCCATTCATTTCTGTAAGAATGAAAACATACCCATGCGCAGATAAAGCAAAATAAGTTTCTTTTGTATGTTATTTCATACCCACAAGCCCAAACATAAACAATTGTACAGATTAAAGACACAGGGGGAGATTGAAAGTCACACCTGTCCCGATTTAGTGCCATCAAGCTCCTTACTAGTTGCACGGTACTCATGTATTACCCAGTTAGTCTTCTGCCCGCTCGGAGCACGCCCAGCGTAGAAGACCAGAGTCTTCTTGGTGCCAATCACAGTCGTTCCCCTCACAGCCTTGATCGACCTATCCTTACCCGTCGCCTTCCAATATCCACCTGCAGTCGCTCTGTTCGATCGATTTCCCATTCTATACTTCCGATCAATGGGGCAAAAGAAGACCCACTCATCGTCATTCGTTTCTATAAGGGACATATCTGCAATTACACAAACAAAATAAATACCTAATGAGAATTGATGTACGCAGAAGCTTTATCAATTACCCATATTTGCGCAATCAATGGAACCTACATAAATCTTCACCAAATTTAAACACGTTCCGAAATGCATATAGGCTGTGTTTGAGATGACTAAAAAAGTAAGTTTTTTTTTTATAAAAAAAATATCACCAAAAAGTTCACATCTTTCCATGATTGCATCTCTAATTCAGTTAAAAAAGCCCCCAAAAATAGCTCAAACAGCTTAACAACAACACATCTAAAAAAAGGCCATAATAATTTAATTAAAAGTCAAAAAACCAAAAACCGTTACTAGATTTTCCCGAATTACTGTCTTTAAAAAATACTATATTGCAAAAACATGAGAAGAAAGAAGAAGAAGAAGAAGACGATATTAATCAACAGGGCCTATATCTATTGGAGCATCTGTCAACACAATTAGGGCATTTAAGTTCCATTCATATCAAGCATTGAACAAAACCCTCCAAAAAAAAGAAACCTCAAAAAGAATTGGTTGATTACCAGGCAAATCCCAGGGTTCCTTTTTACAGAGATCAACCTCTCTAATACCACTGACTATGTCCTCCTTGCCGTTGATCTTATTCTTGAGAAAGTGATTGACGAGTTCTTCGTCCGTCGGACGGAATCGGTATCCAACCGGCAGAGAGTTCAAGGACAAAACTGCCATCAGGTAAACTAAAAAAAGAAAAGAAACGAAAAGAAGAAAAGAGTAGAAAAACAAGAGCTTCCGTATGTACAGATTGAGATAGAGTACAAGAGAGAAACGAAAGTGAAGAGATTCAGGGAAAATTCTTCGGGGTTTCAAAGACGGAAACTTTGATCAGAGAGAGAGAGAGAGAGAGAGAGTGGGGGAGTGTTTGCTTTTGTTTTTTGGATGCTTTCGGGAATGAAGTGGGAGGGTGCAAGGAAGCCGCGGGTTTTATAACCAAAAAAACGCGGGTTGGGTTGGATTGGGTTGGGTTAAGCTGAGTTGAGTGTAGCGCTTGAAGTGAGTACCCGTTTTATGGGTCAGAATTTCGTTAAATGACACTGAAAGTTGGATGTCCTATTATGCCCATGGGGCTTGGTGGTGGTACAGCCGAAACTGTAGGACTAATTTGGGAAAGGAGCAAATATGCAGGATAGCGTAAGAAGGAAGCAGCTCAATGGCTAGAGGCTAGTACAACACATACAACCAATGTAGTTGTTGCACGTAAGCTTATTATGACGTCATTGTTGTCAGCGGGACCCAATTGAATGACGTAGGCGAGCACTCGATTGCCAATCCAAGTGGATCGTATGTATGGAATAATAACCAGCTAGCTAGTACGAGTAGTGGAGTGATAAGATAAGGAGTACTTCCTTGTGTCCAAAGTTTCGTTTCCATATAGAGAATTTATGTTCATGTTTTCTACTTTTTTCCAAATTTTCGGTTCACCCTAAATTTATTTAGGGCAAATTGGGTAGGAGGACATACTATAAAGATTTTTTCTATAGTAAAAACATAAATATTTTTTCGTAAAGTCTAAAAAACATTCTGCTAAGGATTTACAAAAA
The DNA here is from genome assembly GCA_019656275.1 of Rhododendron kiyosumense. Lineage (NCBI taxonomy): Eukaryota > Viridiplantae > Streptophyta > Magnoliopsida > Ericales > Ericaceae > Rhododendron > Rhododendron kiyosumense. The sequence goes on from BPLS01000445.1 coordinate 351,433, forward strand.
ATCCCTCCCAAGATTAATTGATGTTGATCAAGGTTGACCGGCTTTGAAAATATCTAAAATCCATAGGTACCATATATATGAAGGTGCCTAAAACCCTAGAGTTTCCTATGAAAGTGTCTAAATCGCTAAAACTTTATAATAAGTGCACCCTAAAACCCTAAAAAAATGTCTAAAATCATAGGGTACCCTGTGAAAGTATCTAAAACCTCATAGTACCTTATGAAAGTGTAACAAGATCCAAAAACATGAAGAAAAAAAAATTTGTGTTTGCTAAATAAGGCCCTTGTCTCATTTAAGACAATTTAAATGAAAAAAATATTTTTTTTGTTAGTCAAACAAAGCCCTTATTTCATTAATAGCAATTTTGTCTTTTTACGAACTTTAGACTCTAAATTTTTTTTATTAATAAACTCTACACATCACAAAAACTTAAGCTGGACTAAAGCTCGTATAGAGTTATTTCATTTGGACTTTAGACTAATATGTTATTTTATTAATGAACTCTACATATCACAAAAACTTAAATTGGAGTATAAAGGCTTTGTTCGGTTCCCTTTTTAGTTTTAGTTTTTGTTTTGTTTTGTTTCCAATCATTATCCTACTTCTTTTTCCAATCATTACCCTATTTTTCCAATTATTACTTTCTCATCTCTCTCTATCTCTCTCCAATCATTACCCATATTTTCAATCATTACTCTATTTCTCTCTCCACCCACTATCAAAACTAAACTAAACTAAACTAAACTCCCAATCAAACACTACCAAAGCTGTTTCATTTGAACTTTAAAGTAATATGCTGATATTGTGTCTAAATGGTATTTTTGACACAGTTTGTCTGTGTTAAAGAATCAGGACAACTGATCATTCTCCCTTGAACTTTTCATTATTTTAATTTATGTTTCTTGTCTTATAGTCAAGCTTTTTGTCATAATTTGAGAAATTAATCATTCATTTTGGCAAATTACATTAAACCCCCTCCAACTATACCTTAGTAACGAGTTACTCCCTTCATCGTTTGACTCGGACACTTAACCCCCCTCATCTATTTCATCTATTATATCACGCAAAATTGAAGATGTCATTTTAACGGAATGTATGCAATTATCAATTTGCCCATCTGAATTTATGAAGGGAAAGGGTAAGAACATACCCAAAGATTACAACTGGAGTTTAGCAGGAGACCAAACCCACTTCCCTCAAATCCTACTCCATTTCCTTCCAATTTGACCTTGAAATTGGCACATTTTCCCGCGTATTGTACCTTGTATAAGTACTCCTTTGTGCTAAATGGTGCCTTTATGCCACAATTGCATAACACATTTGAATTTCCATCGCAAGATCTAGTGCTACCTTCTATTACTAAGAGAGAAAGAGAGAGAGGGGGGGGGGGGGTGAAGGACCGTTGGGAGATATAGATGGGCAGAGAGAATGAGTACCATTGTAGAAGATGATACATATCTACGTACTTATAAGGGTAACAACAATCATAAAAAGGTCATGTGCTGCTCACATGACCTTTTTCCGTTTGAACTCATACTGGCTCACTAACGAAAAGTGGTTAAGTGTCACGCGATAACAAATAAAGGGGGTTAAGTGTTCGAGTTAAACGATAAAGGTGGCAACTCGTTACCGATGAATAGTTGGAGGGGGTTTAATGTAATTTGCCCAAACTTTTATTATCTTCCTTCTTTCCCTATTCCAGCAGATTATCTTCTTATTTATTTAATTTTATGAGTTCATATTTTGTGAATAAGTGTTAGATGCTTATTAGATAGAATCGGAACTGGAACCGAATCAAAACTAGACCGGTCTTGTGGTTTGGTTCTGGTTAGGTTCCATGTATATATTGGTTAAGTTCTAGTTCCCAATTTTCCTACGGCTCCGTTTCAGAAACCTTCTTATTTTATAAGTACTTATTTTGGAATTTTGTTTCATAAAATTCAAATAAGCAGTTTATTTTCATATTTTCAAACTAAAAAATAATATAAATGAAAAATAATTTTTCAAATTTTTTTACACCGTATTAAAGATGTTAATGAGATTTATCAAACAAGATCTATAGTGATAGAAAAATTATTTGCGCAAGCACATAATTTTTGAGTTTGAAATTACCTTTTTAAAAAATAAGTATTTATTCACCATTTTGTAGAACACATCTTATTATTAGACAAAAAATAAGTTCTTATTTCGGTTTTGGAATGGGCCCTACATGCGACTAATCTTTGTCAATTCCCTCGGCGGTTAAAAAAGTCGTGATTTTAACGATACCCATCACATTGTAAAACAGTAAAAGTTTATCATCGATCTTCTTCCGGTTTTTTTGGTAAAGGAAAAGGTTCATCTTTTATTTTCCTCAACAGTTAGCACAGTACTTAATCAAAATGCTAAGGGAGGATCAAAAATAAAAATAAAAATGCTAGGAATACCGAAAATGTATAACGTCTTGTGAGGCTCACTTTTGGTCCCACACGACTACACGAGTAATCCAAATTTTTCATTAATATTAAAACAATTTTCGAATGACCTTTCAAAAAATGGGTAAAATTGAATATGTGGAAGAGGTTGATCCAATCTTTACAAATTTATTTAGAATTTAGGATCTTCTCCAATTTTAAATGTTAGTTTTCAAGAGAGATAGTAGATAATTATATTTGAATAAGGATACTGATCGTATCTAAGACAAATCATAATGTGACAAAAAGATTATTATAATTAACATTCGTGAACAGTATATTTTTATGATTTACAAATGTGAAATGGCAATCATGAAAGTATATATAATCGAAGCCGAAGCCAATTGGCATTTTGTATTTGTAGGCGTTTGGTTTGGGTAAATTTTGTGATCATTCATTCCTCTGTAGATAGATGTGAATGTGAATGTGATCCATGTGAACACGAAAACTAAAGATGTGGAAAGGGAAAAGCAAGCTATCAGTGGCGGATGCACATGGAGCCGAGACGAGTCAATTGACTCATTGGATAAAAATTCTCCGTAGAGAAGCATTTAGATTTTGGACATTTTGTGCCTTGTTTGGATTGAGATTTAAAAAGTTTTTTGAAAAATAGTAGGGGTAATAAGTGGAGGGAGATAGAGAGAGAAATGTTGAGAATATGAGGAATCTAGGGGAAATTTAGGAGGTATTTTTTGAAAAATACTTTTTAAAAAGCAAATGGAACAAGGCATTGATAATTTTACCCTAAGATCCTACTCTGCCCTTTATCTCTTGCCCTAAGTGATCTTGAAAAATTACAAGCTTGTCCAACTTTTCATCCATTGCCTTTTGTGGTCCCACCCTCTTTCTCAATCAGTCACTCTCTCTCTCTCTCTTTCTCTCTCATTTTTTTAGCAAAGCAAAATTTGATTATTGTGAGGTAAGACTTAATTCTTGGGCTTTGAGGGAAATTTGATTTTTTTTCTTAGATTTTGACTTCATTTGTGTGTGTGTTTTCTTTGGAATTGTAGATTGTAAAACTTAATTGAATTGTACATTAACAAGTTAAAGTAGAACATCATATGGAATCATGAAAAAAAAAACCTTCATTAAAAGTCATGACCCATGAGCTTTGGTAAATAACTATGCAAGAGTTCTTCTCTTATTCAGATCTATTTTTTTAGATGGTTAATGCCTTGTTTGGTTTGGTTTTTGAAAAATTGTAGAGGTAATAAGTGGAGAGAGATAGAGAGAGAAATGTTAGAAATAGGGGGAATCTAGGTGGAATCTAGAGGAAATTTTTTGAAAAATTCTTTTTGAGAAGGGAAGAGAACAAGGCATAAATGTTTACTATCTAAAACACGCATTAGTTTAATCTAATTTCAGACTTTGAATTTTGTATACCAAGTTAGGCTCTATCATTAATTTAACCTACGTGAACTTATTAAAAATTAGGATAAACATGGGTCTTATTAAAGATTGTTAACATTATAGTAAAATTTTCCTATAGCTATGGAGAGATATTTTAAATGGAAGGAACCATCACAGTCATCAATTTCTACCGGTCACAACGAGCCTTTGTGTACCAAGATCCCTAACCCAGTAATGAAAAATCCTGCCCTTGTAAGCTATCATGACTGTTCCTCACAGTCATCGGATTTTCTTAAATGTGAGAGAGACCCCTGTAAAATCTACTATCCCTCTCTGGTGGATTTGAAGCGGTTATCAATCCTCATCCGTCCACCATTATGTTGTCATCCCAATTGAACTGTACCCTGTGGGGGAGAGAGAGAGGATTGGCTAGTTGGCTCATCGGACTCTACTAGAAGGTTCCAGATCCTATTGGAAAAAGGGTACTGGGGAAAAGGCCAAGGGAAAACTCAGAACTTGTCTCCTTAGTAGTACAAGAGTGGTTGATTCATCTTTCGTTTTTTATTTTTATTTTTATTTTTTATGTCATCTTTCTCCATCAAAGAGTAATGGAATTCCAGATCAGCCCACGTTATAGTTTGACTAGTCCTTACGGGCATCTCCAACACGAGAGGTCAAATATAGATATGTCAAATTATTTTGAAAGCTTATATGATAATTTGACATTTTCAATTTGACATTAAGTCCCATCTCTTCAACCCTTATATCAAATTATTGTGAAAACTTATGATCAATTTTTTAAAATTGACAGTCTAGATGGTTGATGTCAAAGTTGACATGTTGGAATTTCCTTTAAAGCCACGTTACCTCCTTTCAAAGCCATGTTACTTTCGACATGATAGAAAACATCATGGTTAGATGGTGACTTAATGCTAAAATTAGCTGTTTGATTGTTGACCTTAGCTTTGACATCTCCAGTTGGAGATGCTAAAAGGCTTGTTTGGCTTAATAAAGCCATTTAAGCTTCTTCTTTTTTTGTCCTTATTTAAAATCTTTCTACATTAGTTATTTTTTTGTTAATTATTGCTTCATCATCACGAGAGGAATTTAAAGAGTAAAAAATTTCAATCGAATCCTAATTTTTTTTTGAATAAAGACAAAAAGGGCTTATTAACTTAATTTTGTCTTTATTTAAAAAAATTAGGTTTTAATAGTAATTTTTTACTTTTTAGATTCTTTTCGTTATAACTAAATAATAAATCTAAAAAAATTAACGAAAAAACAATAAATGCTATTTTTTTAATAAAAACAAAAAAATAAGTTAAATGACTTATTAAGCCGAACAAGCCCTAACTTCAATCCAATTTAGAACTCAGATAGAAACGTGATTTATTTGCCAAAGTATATATAATACACTATAGAGGTTGTCTTCTACGTTAAAAGTGTTTTTTGATCATGCTATTGCTATACTTTAAAGTTTATAAGAAAACGAATTTGTCATCTCATACTCCTCCTGGCTATATCTATTGTGATTTACCCATACATACATACATACATACATGCATGCGACTAAACTTTGGGGTAAATTGAGTAAGAGGACATAGTATAAGGGTTTTTACCATGATAAAAACAAAAACATTTTCCTCTAAAGTCTAAAGGACATTATGTCCAAGATTTACAAATAACCCCTCCCAAAGTTGACCGGCATTATCTGGTGTTGACCAAGGTTGACCAGCGTTGAAAGTGCCTAAAACCCTAGGGTACCCTATAAAAGTTCTTAAAATCTTAGGGTACCATATATATATATTTTTTTGATCCAGGATACCATATATATGAAAGTGCCTAAAACCCTAAGGTCCCATATGAAAGTGCCTAAACCGCTAAAACCTTATAATAGGAAAATGAACCCTAAACCCCTATAAAAGTGCCTAAAATCCTAGGGTACCCTATGAAAGTGCCTAAAATTTTAGGGTACCCTATATATGAAAGTGCCTAAAACCCTAAGGTACCCTATGAAAGCGCCTAAACCGTTAAAACCCTATAATAGGAAAACGAACCCTAAAATCCTATAAAAGTGCCTAAAACCTTAGAGTACCCTATGAAAGTGCCTAAAATCCTAGGGTACCCTATGAAAGTGCAACAAAATAGAAAAACACAAAAAAATACATATTTTATGTATTAGCCAAACAAGACCCTTGTCTCATTAAAGACAATTTGGTCTTTTCACGGACCTTAAACTCTAAATATTTTCATTAATGGACTTTATACATCACTGAAACTTAAGTTGGACTAAATCTATTTTGGGATCTCTTCTTTTGGACTTTAGACCAATTTGCTGTAAGCTTTGTCAATCTTCACCTCTGTGGTCCTAAAAGTAATCTTTAACCGTACCTACCTATCACTTTGAAAAAGTTTATATTCTTCCTTTTTTTGGGGGCAAGGGAGAAAGTTTGTCTTTATTTTTCATAGCATTTACCATACGGTACTTAATAACAATATTTCTTGTTTGCCTCTTACATTATATTTTTTAAGATTAGATAGTATATTGCGTTTATTTCCCATTTGTAAGTTGTTCCTATCAACTGAACTGACTGCATCGATACTTTGCAATATGAAATTGTTCGTATTCTGTTGTGGGCGGGCTTTCCTCTAGTGTACTGAGTGGGTCAAAATCCCAATTCATTACGGGTCAAATCCTTGGGTCAGATGGGAACAGCCCACTTCCGCTCGGGCTCTCCAGTTGAACTTTGTGGGCCGATGGTTCGCAAGTAAGGGTTTAGGCAGCTTCCGCAACAGACAGTAGAGACTAGAGACAGACCATTACATAAACAAATCTCTTTTCTAGGGTTTTTGGCGCCTCCCAAACCTTCCCCCTTTCATAGAGACTAGAGAGAGAGGAGAGGAGCACAGAGGGTGATCAAAGATGAAGACAATACTCTCTTCAGAGACGATGGACATTCCCGATGGGGTGAAGATCACGATAAAGGCCAAGATAATCGAAGTGGAGGGCCCACGAGGGAAGCTAACCCGCAATTTCAAGCACCTGAACCTGGATTTCCAGCTGATAACCGACGAGGAATCGGGGAATAAGAAGTTGAAGGTCGAGTCCTGGTTCGGATCGCGGAAAACCACAGCCGCTATCAGAACGGCGCTCAGTCACGTCGACAACCTCATCAAGGGGGTCACCAAGGGGTACCGGTACAAGATGCGGTTCGTGTACGCTCATTTTCCGATTAATGCCAGTATCACCAATACCAACAAGTCAATCGAGATTCGTAATTTCCTCGGTGAAAAGAAGGTACCGCCACAAACTCGTCCTTTATTACCAGCATTTCGTCTTGTTGAAGTTTTCTGTTCCTTTTAATAGATGAAATGAATGCTCTCTTGATTGCCGAAAATGATTTTGGACAGACTGTAGTTTATATGTCACCTGGCAGTCGGTTTTATTCTGTTCCTGTGGTTGAGATGACAGTGTAAATAGGTGTTAAGTTTGTGGGTTCAATCAATCAGGTGGTAGTTTTTATGTCAACTGTGACTGCCTGTTCGGCTACACTATAGGTTGAGGGGGTTCGCTTGAACCCCTGGACTCATAAAATGTACTAAAAATTTGTATATTTTGACATGCAATTTGATTCTTTTTAATGTTGTCGGCACTGAATTACTTATACGTGGCCAAAGTCCTATAAATGACAATTCAAAATTTGTGAGTACGTAGATAATCAAGCTCACCAAAACAAAATAAAGTAGGCCTAATAAATTTTCAATAAAATATAATAAGTTTATTTTATATAGAGCTTTATTATATATAAAAAAAATTCTTTACGTTTTTGTCGCTGCTCGACAAAAATTCTGGAGCTGCCCTTGACTGTGAGTTGAAATGCGGCTGAGAAGTTTTCTTACTAGATGCTTGGGCATCCCCATAAAACCAAGGGTGCTTAAGTTAATGTGATTTCTAGCCAAGTTGATATGAGTGCTGTTAGAGCAATCACGGGGACTACTTCAGGTGTTAAACAGTAATTTTGGCTACTGTGGCCAGCCAAACTCGATAGAAAGGCGTAAAATCCTACTTAAGATAGGTCTTGCTCGACTATAAACTCACTCTATTGCTCTCCATCTTCTAAAATTTAAAAGACGCATTTATGATGTAAGTGAAGATATTTTTAACTGAAGATGGCCAAAGTAGAGACTTGTTGAAGTGGAATAAAAATCTGGCTAGCTAATGTAGAAAAGCGGGAGTTTTGAATATCTTTGTTACTTGTTGGAGTTGCCCTAATGGTGCTGGCCTGAAATAGTCGGCCAAACCACTATCTTATGGACATGAAGTAGGTTGACACCGTTTATAACCTTATCTGATTAGTTCCTCATCTTAGGGACATGTTTATGTTTGATGTGGCTAGCCACAGGCCCATAGTAGCAACTCATATTTTTGCACTCAACACCTTTAGCACGCCACTAACAACTCCAAAGCAGCACCAAAATGTTGTGTAAGTGCTTCCAGTGGACACCCTCTTACAGTAATAGTGACGGTAATACACCTCCTTAAGGTGTCCATGTTAAGTTGAAGAAGTTAGTCAGTCAGCATAATGATTTCATTTTTTGGTGCTCCAATGGACTTGTTAAAAGACTTCCTAAACATGTCGGGTGCCAAAAGACTTGCTAAATGGGCTAGTTGTTTGGGTTATCATGTGAGTGACCCGGCCACTACGAACCATTGCCTCTCTGTCAAATAGTGTACTTAAAAGGGAAGATCGAGGATTGCTCGACAGATGCTGAAGAGTTTACATGCACAGTTGTGCCTATTAAACCTAGTGATGTTGCCAGCAAGCAAATAGTTGATATTCCTGAACACAGATGTAGTTACTGCATTTTGTTGTAGCATACACAGAATGTCGATGGGGATACATACATATGAATTTTCTCTTCAAACTTTTGCCCTTTTTTTTGCATCAGGTGAGGAAAGTTGATATGCTTGAAGGGGTTACCATTCTTCGTTCCGAGAAAGTTAAGGATGAACTGGTATTGGATGGGAATGATATTGAACTCGTATCTCGATCCGCTGCCCTGATAAACCAAGTACTTACCCCTCTCTTTTTGATACACTCCCATTCTTCTGATTAGTCTGTCCTACTTTTGACATATTTTTCTCTTATTGTTTTGTCAGAAATGTCATGTCAAGAACAAAGATATCCGGAAGTTCCTTGATGGTATTTATGTCAGCGAGAAAGGAACAATGGTTGAGGAAGAATGATTTGTCAGATAGTCGTTACAATTTTGATGTTGTTGGCTAGATGTTGTCTTTTGATTCAGTAGCTTGTGGTACCAATTGGTTATCCATTCGAGTTGATTTTCAAAATTTTGTTTTGTCAAACTTCTCATTCATTATGACAGTGATTCTGGTTGCTTTTTCCTTGTATCCTTCACAACCCCCCCAACCCTTCTCCTCCACCCCTTTCCCCATCCCTTCTTTTTCCATTTTCTTCGATGTGTTGTTTTTGCTGGATCTTTCTGTAGAAACTGCGTGAATTCTTGAAAATGAGGCAGCCAACTGTTTTAAATTTCTATATTAGAGATATGGATTTGTTTAGTTCATGAGAATTAAGCTGATACATATCGTTTGCTTCTCTCTTTGAAGACGCATCTAAGCACAGGTGATGCTGGTGTTCTTTGCTGGGCTAGTCGGGTCCTGCTGTGTCGAATTGGGGAAGCGTGCTGAGTTTCTGTTTGTCTTAAATTTGATTCCACTTTCCCGGCTTGGGAAATGTGGGTTTTTTCAAATGATAAACAAACGTAAATATAATGATAAACCAATTTTATCGTGACGAATTTGACTACTAGAGTTTGTATAATAAATATTACAAATGATGACTTGATGAAAGGTTTGGTTAAACTTTCATACAATTTTAAAATACAAAATTCAAAATTTGATATATCTATCAATGTCCGATCAAGTTGATTTTTTGCATGGCAATACTATATTGCGGGTCTTAAAATATGAACGGTTCAAATCGCAACAATAGACATTCGATAGGGCCCATAATAAGCGATAGTGAAAAAGTGGGGTTTTACATCGGCGGTAAATAAAATTTATTCTCTTAAAAAATATATAATGATGTACGAGAATCATAGTTATTATAGAATCCATGAGATTGGGAACATAAGGTAATATCATAATTTTATTTTCTTTATATGGCAGGATTGTAATTGTGCAATCCATGACAACTAGATTTGCAAGGTATATTGGTAGATTCTAATCCAAGGATTACACATCATTCTTTGAATTGTGATGTTGGCCAGAGGAACATAAAGAAATACACATTAAAACTAAGATAAACCTGTATAGAATCTTTTCATTTCATATTTAAATTTTTTATCTTTTCATTTATGCTAAAGAAGAATTGAAAAAATGAGATGTCTACAAAGTTAACCTAAGAAAATATTACCGGATTGTATCTTTTCATTTTATATTTAATTTTTTTTATCCTAATGTAACGCTCAAGAAGAATCGAAAATATCTCATATATTTCTGAAACCTCTTGTCAAAAATTTTAAATGAAATTTAAATTTAGGCCCATGCAAAAGGTAAATACTCCTAGTATAGTGGGTTGGCTTGTTTTGGTGGAGGAGAGGGTGAGCTCAATTAGGACAATGGAGGAGATAACTTGGACGACAAGTTGATTCTTGAATGAGTATCCTATCCATGCCAGGGGGGCTTTAAACCCTCTGGCCTCTGCTCCTATATATTTGCCTAAACCTCCTCCCTCCGGCCTCCACCCCTTCTGCAACCTAGCTCATAAAACGCAGCCACAGATTTCAATTGATCTCCCAAATCTAACATCCACTCTCTCTCAATTCAATCAGAGCTACTAGCTTCATCCATCTACAACAATGAACACCGCCAAATCGAGCTCCCTTACCAGCCTCAGGTCGTTGAACCACCTCCGCCAATCTGCCATTGTTTGCAGAGAGCTTTCTACTTCTTCATCTCCTTTCCCTTCCATTCTCAAGCAGTCGTCGATCCTCACCAATCATCTCTTGCCGCCGCCTCAACAACAGCATTCTCCCTCCGTCCGCCATTACCGCATCCGTCGTGATGCCAAGTAACTCATCATACTCCTACTTAATTAAAACACATACACACTGATATGCAAGCACTTATAGATATATATACTCCTACTTAGATATGCACACACGATTGTTTCATGTCTTATTTTTGTTTTCTAATTCTGTGCTTACGAATACGAGATAAGTTATGAGATGTTACGACCAATCAACTGGGGAATCCGGATCGTCTCCGAGAAGAAGGCGTTGGTGGTGGAACGATTCGGGAAGTTTGCGAAGACTCTCAGTCCTGGAATTCACTTTCTCGTTCCGTTTGTTGATCAAATCGCTTACGTGCATTCTCTCAAGGAAGAGGCCATTCCGATTCCGGACCAATCTGCTATTACAAAGGACAATGTTAGCATCTCAATTGATGGAGTTCTCTATGTTAAGGTACCAGAAATAGAATTGTGTTTTGAGAGATTTGCTGACTTACTGGTTTATTGGTTTGTTGAATAGATGTTTAATTGATTTTTGTGTGGTAATAGGTTGTGGACCCTAAACTAGCATCGTATGGTGTTGAGAATCCCTTGTACGCAATTGTTCAGCTTGCGCAGACAACAATGCGTAGTGAACTCGGGAAGATCACGCTCGACAAGACGTTTGAGGAAAGAGACACCCTGAATGAAAAGATAGTGGTGAGAATTCATTCGTTTTCCTCCTTTTCCTTTTGCAGTTATAAGCTGAGACCTCATTTGATAGTGAAGCATTATATTATGACCGAAATTCCAAGCCAATAGAATTACACAATCTGAAAACAAGTACGAATGTGATATTGCGCTTTGCAGAAATCAAATTATGACTAACTTGTGTGTATCCTACACAACTCTGAAGGTTCTAAGTGGAAAATATTGAGAATTAGACAAAAGTAGCCAAGAATTTCTTGAGCTTCTTGAAGATGGATTGGATGAATTTTTACCTTAATGATTTCTGGGATTCATGTGCTGGCTTTTTCGGTAAGGTGATACCATTTATGTGCTTCGTAGGTACATTACCGTAGTAAGTGACATGCACCAGAGCTTCAACTAGCATGCATGTAGCATACCAAAGCGAAGTTATTTTACCACTTGAATTGCATTAGCGTTGGTTTAGATGAACCAGCTGATGAGTATCTTGAAGGGATTTGCACTTTATATCCTCAGAATCTTGAGTTAAAAGCACATTCCAATGTAAGGTCTATAGAATTTCAATACCACTGGGACATCATACAGATGGAGGATAAATTTAGCAACTATGATCACCACAAAAGAATAGTTTAGGTGGTTATTCGGGCCAAGGGATAGCCAAGATGAACCTTTTCATCAATCGTGAAATTACTTTAGCATATCCCAGAGCACTTGATTTTGACACCTTATTTATATAGGCATGGGAAGCATGCTTCAGTTGAAGTTTTGAACGACACATTTTTACTTTGTTTTATCTTAAAAATTGTTTCTAAGATCACATTTTGTTCCAGATGGCCATCAATGATGCTGCTAAAGACTGGGGCCTGAAGTGTCTTCGTTATGAAATAAGTGAGTGTTTTGGCAGTATCTCTCTTTTTTAAAATTCTTGATGAACATTTTCCTTACAACTTCTAATGTTGCTTGTTTTACTTTTTACTAGGGGATATATCTCCTCCTCGTGGAGTGAGGGCAGCCATGGAGATGCAGGCAGAAGCAGAACGCAAAAAGAGGGCTCAAGTGCTTGAGTCGGAAGGTGATGATAATCTTTCTTTTTCACTCATTATTTAGACTTTATACTAGTCCAATCGGAGGTCAAAATGATGTACGGAAATACACATTTGGGGGATATAGGAGTTATAATAGATTTCACAACGCGAAACAAAAAGAGAACCACTAATTTCAATTTGGATATCAAACAATCCAAACAGAGGGAGATCCTTCTTTCTAACAAGGAAAGAGAGAACCACTGAATTTTGATGAGCAACAAAGAACTATTTTGTTTTCCAGCGCATGGTATTTAATAGGCTCTAAAAAGCTTCACAGGAAAGAAATTGCTACACTAAAATCGTCCAAGCAAGTAGAGTATGTTACTGGGACTTAATTCTGGGCCTTCTGACTATTAATACCTTACAATATGGCTACGGACGTTATAAATACAGTTCATTGCCCAGGGCCCCAGGTCAATGCCAGTGTTGAAGTTAGAAAGACTGTGAGAGAAGTTTCATGTAAGTGTGTTTTGTTTGCTGGATTGAAGCCCTTCAAGGACTACAAAATGAATCACTGGGGTCCAGAACTCATGAGGGTTCTCTTATGCTTCTTAACCCGGTTTAAAGAATCAACATCTTCTCCATGGTGGGAGCTATTATAGGCTCCCGGTAAATGGAGTCTCCAAAAATCCTCAACCACAAAGGAAGGCAAGATCTACAGAAACCCAGTATATGGAGGATCTAGCATTGGTCAATGGATGAGCAAATTCACTGATTTCAGCTCCTCAGTAACATGAATAATGTGCTTAGAGTCGTTCAACTTCAACCTTAGCTAATCAAGTGATCTTGTTACTGCTATCGAGGCAGAGAAAGCAGCCTTAAGGGTTGCAATGGACTTCATGCTCCACCTAACAAAATATTTTGAAGTTAGACCAGCCTCCAGATCATGGAATGAAGATTTCATCCAGAAGAAACCCAGCAGTTAATCAAAGGAACTTCCCTGTTCCTTGCTGCTTGAGCCCTAACCAGTATAACGCCTGTCAAGGGAGTGCTCCCTTCTATCTTACGTCATTTCTGCAGCTTACATGAACAAACGAACACCACAAAAACCGGTTCATTGACCAATGAAAATAGTTCACAAAAAGTTCATTTTCCCTTACATCTGCTCCTGATAACTGATGAACATATGTTTGACAGGTGATAGGCAGGCAAACATTAATGTTGCGGATGGGAAGAAGAGTTCAGTGATCCTTGCCTCAGAAGCTGCAAAACTGGACCAGATTAATAGAGCAATAGGTCAGTCTGGTCAATCTACTTAATAAGTATTATTTCCTTTGCATGTGTAATTGTATGCTTTAAAATCAGAAATGATGTTGCTCTAAAGTAAATGCAAGAGCTTTTTTTGAAGGATTTTACATGTGGAATGAACACTAGTATTTACTGAATTAGATTATCAGAGTGTATAGTGCTTATTGTTTTTGAGCAATTCTCTTCATCATTTTCTTGGGGCAACAACTATTTCGACGTGGCAGATCCATGTTATTTGGGCAATTACTTATAGTTGATAAAGCCAATGATCCTTCCTTTAGGCATATATTGTTTACCTCTCAAATCTTCCACCCCTCTTTATTAAGGAATTCATTCCTTTTGCTTTTTGTTATTTCAGGAGAAGCAGAAGCAATTGTTGCTAAATCGCAAGCAACAGCCAAAGGTATCACCATGGTGTCACAGGCTCTCAAAGAACATGGGGGTATTGAGGTGAGGACCTACATCGCACTGACTCAACAACAACCACACAGTTCATAATATTCAGACTTAGGTCCTTGTAATTGGTTTCAATTAGGGTGTGGAAGAAGTGATTGGACAATATTAGCAGTTCCATATTCCGACGCATTAGAAAGGTCCAGGACTGATCTAAGAGTAATTTTCACCCAATTTGATGGCCCATTTTATTTGTTTGTTCTTGTTGTGTGGTCTTTCTAAGGAGGCTCGTGAATCTAACACGTACATCCATGTAGTATATTATAGATTAGCATTTTTGTTACCGGTATGAATATGAAAGCAACTGATACCAAGGACTAGTGAGTTTACTTATATATAAAAAATACCCTAACAGTACTACAGTTTGTTATCTAGGTTCAATCTTGAGCAATTGATTTTGAGAAGGAACTTCTTTGTGTCTGTATTCTCTTTGTGCTTGTTTCTCTTTAAAATGGCTGTGTAAAAGAACCTGAGGTGCAGCGTTTCGGGATCTCAGCCCAAACTAGAGAGAAATGACAGAAGAGTGAATACATCGCAGTTGACCAGAGGTCCAGAATCTTGCTTTCAAATGGACAAGTTGGAATATATTGTTGCTATTCTGTTTTATCTCCGCCACTCTTGCTTTCCCTTTTTGGGGTTGATTGCACTCAGAGCCGGTTCTTGAAATGTCACTCATACTATCATTTTGTACTTCTGCTCTTTTGTATGACTTATACAGGTTAAAACTGTTATTACTTGCTTTACATTAGTTTCATTAGCACTCCTCATGTGAATTGCAAATTTCATATCCTATTGGTCCATCAATAACGTGATTCCCATGTGAAAAGACGTCCAGCAGCCCAGCTACTTTGAAATAGTCTCTGTTTGTGGTGCCATGACTGCTAGGAAAGCATGCTATTTTTACTTTCCTGTTTGTTGTACCCTTTGCAGCCATTGGAGCTCATTTCTACACACACACACACACATATTTATATTTATATTGCACTTTTAGGTTTTATGTATTGAGACTCCAATTGTCACTGGGATTTGCAGGCAGCAAGTTACGGAGTCGCTGAACAATATATACGGGCCTTCAGCGAGATAGCCAAAAAGGTAAATAAACAGAGCTATTAAGCTTGTATGGTAGAGTTTAATATTCAAGTGGTTTGAAGCCATGATGTTGTTTCATATTTTCTCTATCATTTTCCTCTGATGTTTCAGGGCAATACATTGCTGCTTCCTACCCCCATTGACAATCCGGCTCGCATGATGGCTCAAGCTCTGAACGTATACAAAAGCTTGATTGGTGGCAATTCTGGTGATGTGCTTAAAGACACCAGTCAATTTGGAATCACAGGAAATGTTAAGGCCGGGCCTCCTCCTCACAAAACTAATGAGAGCTCCACACCAGCTAAAACAAATGATGGAGATAATCAAGTTTTCTCATTCCAAGGCCCCGAGAAAGAACATTAGACTATGTGCAACGCCACCTCAATCATTCAGCAAGGCAGAGGTCTATTGTGACCTTTGGTTCTGTTAGTCCTTTTCTTTTTTAGTCCATTTCAACTTACTTTGGGACAGGAGAAGCGAAGAATTTTACAGACTGCTCAGATTGATGAGAGAATTGTTATTCTATTTCAGTCATTACACAGTGTGCCATCTAAGGAAAAGTCCAAGTGTTACTCACTTTGAACACCATAGCAAGCAGAGGAATGGCATTTTTGGTATTATTTTGATGTTGAACATTGTACTGCATAATCCTTTTAACTGATGATTTTGTGCCTGGTGTTTATTTTGTATCTGCATTGTGCCTAAGATGTCTCTGTTCGGATTACAAGTTGACACAGCAATGCAATTTGAAATTTTAATGAGAATTCTTAGCAAGTGTAGCATTATCTTTGCCGGTTGCAAGTTCCAGAATCCAATAGGAACGTAAGATGATTCCAGGTCTATTCTATGGCCGATGTTTCAACAGGAAAACAAGGCCAACGAGATTTAGGGGGATCTAAAGTTTTTCCTTGTTCAAAGTTTCAACGGGAAGGTTTCAGTTGTAGGTACGTCTACTAAAGTTTGCTAGATCCATCCCATAATCTAATAATCTTTACGTCAAGCATTCCGACACAAAAGACGCGATTTCAACTACTGAATACAACTAACATATCATCAGAACCGATTGCTCTTTGTATTGCCTTCAAGCCCTATCACAAGTAGGAGTTCCCGTATCAAAATAATGAAAAAGCACGCCCATAGACTGTACTAGCTGGCTATTTTGGATGAATGGTTATTAACACCCAACAAATGTTAGAAGAAGATCAGTGAGCATCAATATAAGAAAGGTGAGTAAAGATTAACTTGTCGATCTTTTGTATATCATCGAAACAAAAATTGTGTGGAAGGTTTGGAATGCGAGAAATAAAGCAGTCAAACAAATTACCATCCAGCAATACAACAAAGCAGCAGCTGAGGCAAATGATGTGGAGCATGCCCAATCCTACAAGAGACGGAATACACGGGCAACTAATGCCCGACAATTGACGTGGGGGAGCGAGGGATTGGTTCCGTATAACCCTGCCCCGTTATGTTATGGAAGAATATTGAGCTTCTTGCTGGGGAGTCCTCCCTTTTGTTTAAGAGCATACTAGATACATCTTTGGGTGGTTCTTAGTTTGTGGGTTAGAGGACAACTTCAAGGAAAATTTAGAGACACCAATGAAGTATGTTGAGCTTCATCACCTCAAACCAAACCAAATCAAACCGAATCGACTCTTAAATTCCAATCAATTGGGATCTACTGCATGAATATGTTGTCCCCATTGAGTTCGACGCATCGTGATCCTTTATGTCCAAGAAAGTCTTTTAAAAATGCCACCTGTGAAAGCAATTTCTCTCTCTCTCTCTCTCTCTCTCTCTCTCTCTCATGCTACCATCTACCATAACCATGTCAATCTATTGCATTGGCCGATCTATGGTGAACATTTCTAAACCACCTTGATCTATTCTCTCTCATCACCTCATCGTTTTATTTTTCTCTATAAATCTCTTACAAATCCCCGATACCAACTTACTGTTATGAAGGTGACAATTAAAATAGAAAGCTAACACACACAAGGTTTTACACGATACTTTCTAATTTGATTGTTCAGCTATAGAGAAAACCATTCAAAATTGTCCATCTTCAGTAATTGAAATTAAAAAATATAACTTAATAACAGCATTGCGTAACAATGACAAAACACAATCTCAATTCCTTGAATTCTCCAAAACAATGAAGAAACTTTCAATAAACGATGGCCGAAATTCTCCATCAAATTCAGTAATCACTTACAGCTATGCGGCTCCAAATAAAAATGATCAGGACTTGTTAGGAAAAGGAATAAACCAATTGAGCCTGTGAAGGACCAAACTTTAGCATATCTAGCCTCGAATATCAGTGAAACCAAACCAGATGAACTCCAATCAGAGAAGGCCAAACAAGACAGAGAATCCAAGCAATTAATACTAGCCAAACAATATTATTGCTCCTACAGTAATTAATGCTACATATTATTTGCACAGTTTCAACCACATCTCTCCCACATATAACATGATTATATGTGGTGCGTACCAATCAGCGAATAAAAGTACAAGTATACTATTGGGTGTATGAAACCCATGTTTTCCTTTTTCTTCTAATTTTTTTTTATCCAATGTTAAATTTGTTTATGTATTTCGGACACCAATTTCAACGCCTTTGTGAAAATGATTGAAATTCAATTTGTTGTATGATGAATATAATTATGCTCGCATGCCTATTCTTACAGCAACGGACAGTTCAAATTGTCATACTCCAATAATTGTGGACCGAACGCTACTAGATCATGTGGTTGAAAATCAGTGCACCTGGCAGAACTCTTGAAAGTTGAAACTACTACTAGTTTATAGTAAGTAATATAATTTTTAAGGAAAATTAATTCAAACTGCCTCTCTTTGAAGAAAGATAGAGTGCCCAAATTTCAAATTGTTTTCAATTGTCAAAACATGCAACTACCTCCTAAATTGAGACAATCAAATCCAACCAACCCTTCGTATTCGCCACCGAAAACTATGCTGACCGCTAGAAAAAGTCCCGCTCTGCGGAATTGGCCACAAATGGTATGTCCTAAATTTAGATACCTCCCAATTATATAAACTCTTCATCCTTCCCTTATTCAATTCAGCCTAAAAAATTTAGTCCATTGTTAAAAGCATCTTATTTTGATCAACATCCTCAACCTCCACCTCGCCCTAGGATCCCATCGATTTATTTTTGAAAAATCATGGGAGGTTGTGCAAGCAGACCCAAGGAATTTAATGCCAAACAGGAACCCCTGCTTCCTCCTGAGGATCCCACCACCCCTAAGAAGGTTGAGGGCGAGACTGTTCCACAAGTAGGTTTACTTTTACTTCTCATGTGTTAATTGCCATGCTGCTTGTTTTCAGTTATTTTTAAAAAAAATGTGCACAAAAAATTATGTATAGAAAAATGTCACGAAAGTTTGGTTCGTGGATGAAATGGGTTGACTTTAAAGTATTCTATTCTTTTGTCACGAATGCTAAGCATGTAAACAAGGACGGAGTGAGATTGGGGCAAGTGAAATTTATTTACCCATCCCTAATGTTCGTTCATGCTTCTTCCAAATTCTTGAACTTCTATTTCTATAACGTTATATTGAAAATCACAACATTCGTGGTATCTATATATGAAGGAGGAACCTTCGATAGATTCTTCTGAGGCGGCCCCAAAGACCGAAGAGCCATCCACTGAATCCAAGCCTGCCGAGGCAGAAGCTGGTGCAGAAGAGGCTGCCAAGCCAACAGAGGACAAATTTGAGGCTGCAGTTGAAAACAAGGAAACAAAGGAGGAGAAGAAGGAGGAAGTAAAAGAACAAGGTGGTGATGCACCTCTTGTTAAGCTTTGATGTTCATGTCACTGCTTAAACTCTTGTGTTTTTTCGCCGACAAAGGAAATTTTGAATGATCGTGTAAAGAGCGCGAACTGATTATTTTTTCACGACTTGATTTTTTGGGCCCTCTTGTATGAACAACCTGCAATAAATAAATAAATAAAAGTTTGTTTTTGTTTATAGAATTGGTATATTATTGATTTTGAATGGTGCTTGTGACAAAGGTGGCCTGGTGATTCAATTTCTAGTTTGAATAGAACGAAACTTGCAATTTCTTGTGGGAAGAATTCAAAAAAGAAATAGTAGTATTTGCAGGATGAACCAATTTCCAAGGAAAACCAAGATTTCTGGTTATGCCAAGTTTGCCCTCAAGCACCTTCTCTTGAATGATATGAGACTCAACTACCCTTTTACAACAAAATCGATCAGTAATTCTTCAAACTTTAGTACTACTGCCCAATGTTGTAGGAAGGAACATGACAAACATCAGGTGAAGGCAAACCATGGACGTAATAAAGTAATAGTAATCAGGTTAGGTTAGGTTAGGTTACACAAATAACCAACGGAATTAATATCAATTAAAAAAAAAAAACACATCTCTCCCATGTCCTAGCTAGCCTTGTAAGTAACTACTACTATTATGGCCAAGCTAGCTTCTTATCAAAGATTAATTTATGCATGGCTTATACAAGTGAAGTGACACGTACGTACAGACCATCTCTGATTCTGCCTGCCCCATGCATGTATAATTCATTTCTCATATACTATTAATTACCCTATAGTAGAGTATACTATATGTTAATACTGGAGACATGGTTGCCAAACCCATCCTATCATATTCAACATTTACATACATATTATAGAAAGCACCGATTTAGTTAGCAAGTTCATGAGGAACTTCGATCAAAAAAAAAAAGTTCATGAGGAACTGTCAACGAGGATACCCAGCCCGGCAAGTTGAGGAACGGTCATAGCATAGGGATATATATATATCTTCTTGAGGTAAGGGCATTTTAAATAAAATGCAGACGTCCCCTTTTCCGATCAAATTTCAATGATCCGAACCACTCAATGTGTTCAGAATGTGATTTTAAGGTACCCGCGAGAAATCAGCAAAAAAAAAAAAAAGACCGGGAAGGGCTTGATTTGAGCAGTTTTTATTTGAACCGTTCAATAAAATACAAACAAAAACTGGTCGGATCAAACCCTTTCCGGTCCTTTTTTTTTTGCTGATTTCTCGCGAGTACCCTTAAAATCACGTTCTAAACATATTGAGCGGCTCAAATCATTGCAAATTGGTCTGGAAAGGGACGTTCTTAATAAACTTAATACGGTAATGGCGTCCTTACTTGAAATTTTGTGTGTGTATATATATATATAAATAAATAAATAAAAAGTAAAATTGGAAGAAGTCTATTTCAGCGTAAAGTGTACGAGATAGAATCAATACTGAGGTAGGTTGGTAAATGCACCCAACCCAACCCAACCCAACCCAACCCAAGCTTTCTCTTTCATTTTACATTCGAGTTAAGAATAGATAGATATAAGGAACCCTTTCGATTCTTCCCACCACTGTCCTCTCGAAATTAATTAATTGAATCTTGGTAATGGTTTATTCGAGGAAGGTTCTTCATGATAAATTAATTAAAAAGAAACTCATAGTAATATATATAGTAGGAGTATCTCTCTTGACAAAACGAAGTAAATACTCTGTATATATGATAATCAGGTAGCTAGGTTCTTTCAAGTTTCAACATTAAGAATATTCCAACATTCCCATTCCCATCCCCATTTGTAATTGTAATTGTACCATCATAACTAGTGTTCTAAAATAAAGAATTAATCGACGATTAGTCGTTGGCGGAGCTCATCCAATTAAGTCCGATTAATCATTAATCGCCGACTACTAATTAATATGCACTGATTAATAGCTCGAAAGTGGCCAACCGTCCGATTAACGCCAGGTGACGAGTTTTATAACATTGATCATAACTTCACTTCACTCAATGTATCCCAGTGGGGAATCTTTTGTTGGGTGAAATATATTAATACCCATCAGTAGTATTGTATTGATACTAGCTAGTTGCATTCCATGCTGTACTACGTACTACTGCAAGGCCCCAAAAACAGAGACAAACAGATTCCGCGCAAATTAACAAACTGTATTATGTATGTTGTAATTAAACGCAAACAAACAATATTATGCCAAAACTATAACTGCGTATTGAGATTTCATGATTAAGGGTATGCGCGCATGATCAACGTGGAAGTTGTGGGACAAAAAATTGAAGAAAAGAAGGAAAAGTGTACGTCTAGGAAAGAGATACACCAAAGGTAGCTAGAGAAAGTTGGAGAAATACTATTCCAGTAATTAGTGTAGGGAATACACTACTACTAGTACTAATTCTCCTTCTCTACTTCTTAATTAAACAAAAACAAACCATATATGTTAAGTACGTAGCTAAACTCAACGGTAATCTTATTTCAATACTAGCTTCTTGTACCCCACAGACGACGTCCATGCTGATTGAAAAAAAAACAGAATAAGCTGGCTAGCTAGCTTATGTAGGAATAGGAAGAGCAATTAATTCAATTCAACTTAAGTTGAATTCAAACCCCAATTGCTCTATCACCCCACATCCTCCTCCTCCTCCTCCTCGTCGTGGTCGGAAGAATTAGAAACCCCACGAAAGTCAAATGTCACATCAAGAAAATAGAACATCAAAACCAGAACAAAGCAGCTAACAAAGGCCGGAATGGGTCCGAAGATCCAGAGGAACAGAGGCAAAGAGAAGTAAAAAGCCCTCAGACCCAGTGCCCAGAAATACCCTCCCCTGTTCACAGTCCTCCCCACATAGTCCACCGTCAAATGATGATGATTATGATGACGACGACTCTGCCCCTGCTGATTCTTCTTTAGTACTGGGACGTTGATTAGTATGCTGGCGTGGCTGTAGTAACGAATGGACTGGACGTTGAACAAGAATGCTAACAAGAAACAGACTAATACGGAGAAGAATTTCAGTGTTAGCGTTAGCTGGCTTTTGTCTCCGTAGACGAATCCGCCGGGGGAGCTGTAACCGCCGTGGTTGCTCATAAGGACGGCGATGAGTGAGGATAGCATGATCGCCATTGATGCCAACAGGGTTGACGCCATTATGTTGTTTCTCAGGGTTTGCACTGCCAGAACCCCGTTCTTTGGTGACTCCTGCAGCCATATTGATAGATAGAGTATTATTATTATTCACAACATGCAGGTTACAGTTTTACAAGAGGAGCGCGGTTGCAAGTAAGGGCGAAATCCGGCCTGAATCTTTTTTCAGTATGCATGAGCGGAGAGAGAATATACTCATATATGAAAACGAAGAAGAAAGAGGAAGAATTGGAATATTAAATTTGAAATGGGGAATTAAGGGACCGACCTCCATCATAGCAGAAACCCAAAAGCGGCGGTTGATAGCGTGAAAACCGATGACGGTGGTGGAGGGGTGGTTGACGACCTGATGGAGGAGCCAGATGTGGTAACCCACCATTATTAGTAGGCCTAATGGTACCAAGGTGTAATCTAGAATTTGTGCCTCCATTGCATGTGGAGTACTAGGAATATCGACTTGGTTAATTGGCTTGGAGTAGGAAACAAAAAGATCTCTCTCTCTCTCTCCCCGTGTTTCTCTCTCCACTATTTCGGAGTTTTAAAGAAGAGTTCCTAGGGAAAGAGGGAGTGTAAAACGCACTATTGAAGATTCTATCCGGCTTGCTAGTACTGCTACTTTTTTCCCGCCCCAACAGTCACTTTGGCGACAACTCAGAGATTAGCAGGCTTTGAAAAAACACATGCCTAGATTCTACTCCAATAGAATCACATTGACACTCCCAAATTACAGTATACAGTCCCTTATTTTATAGTACTAGTACTAACTCTTTGCAACCAAACAAGAAGTTCATGACATCAGCTCAAATGGACTTGCTAATAAATTTTGGAGTGAAAATAGAATATGCTGCAAGCAATGATAGTATGTATCTGCGAATATCACAAACACCCCTCTTAGAGCTAGCAGTCCATGGGCCCACTCCTTTGGATTATTAATAAGGATGAAATCTTTAGGAGAAGTAGCTCATTCAGACATTATTTTATAATAATAAGGTTGAATAATGCAGGAGGCCTTCACCAATTTGGCTCTCAACAATAAAAAAAAAAACTTGGGTAAATTAGAGGGTGCTAATCATCGTGTTTTTTTTTATATATAACCGGATGTTCGGGTCAGCTTACTCGCACCTCGACTAATTTCGGGACCTGAAAGGTAACGATCCGGTATAACCTCTAGTGACCCCAATGTTTGAAATATTTGGTCTTCATGAAAATGGAACATATGAACTCGTGGAGGAACACTTTTTGTTTTCTCGTAATCATCGATCTAGGGTTAATCACCTTTCATTAGTGGGACCCCATAATGATATCATTATTATGGGTGATTGACTTTATCAGGCATTCATCACTGTGATGTGATTACATTTTTTATTCTGAAACGCATGCATGCCTCACTGCTTGTTCCCAAGGAACGAAATGAAGCCCAATAGGTAGGCACATATACTCCTACTAGCGTCTGATGAGAGAAAAACAAAACAAAACAAAAACCCAATTATAATTGAACAATTACATTGGCAAAAAATTGAAAGAGAGTGCAAAATATATTGTGATGTACGAAAGCATGAAGAAAACTAAAAGAAAACGAAGCGGTTAAGAGTGGACAAGTCGTCAACGACAAGATCACGTGCCCCTTCCAATCCACTTCGATTAAGCTCGTCTTCACCGAATCTAAACATCTTCCGTGAGGTACTGGCTTGGCAATTGGAGAAGTTAAAGAGTGGAATTGGAGTGGGACTTGGATTTTGTAAAGAATTTGGAGGGGGATTTTTTTTTCCCCTTCGGTGTTTAGGGGTAGGCTTTGATGGGTGATAAGGGGTAGGCTTTGATGGGTGATAGAGAAAGGGGAAGAATATATTAGAGAGAGAGAGAGAGAGAGAGAGAGAGAGAGAGAGAGAGAGAGAGAGAGAGAGTGTGTTTTACACTTTATACTCAGAAGTGAAAGGCGTATTTGGATGAAAACCCACATCAAAAGGGTACTTTTGTCTTAAAGTTTCATTTATCTCAGTCATGTGATGGTCACATGCCATTTCTCATCCAAACTCTTAACGGAATGTTGATGGAAGGTGTATAATGCTAAAATGCAAGTACAATAAGGGGGTTGAGCGTCTGAGTTTGAACACGAGGGTGGCAACTCGGAAAAGAGACATAGTTTAAGGGGGTTTCATGTAACTTACAGTATTCTTGGTCCGAACTATAACAAATAGGCCTTTCAGTCAGGATCAAGTCCAAACATCTTCCCGTCTACACCTCCCTTTTTTCGATCGAATTTCGATGATCTGAGCCGCTCAATATAATCAAAACGTGATTTTAAAAGTACCCGCAAGAAATCAGCAAAAAAAAACACAAGGAAGGGCTTCATCCGATCCGAACAGTTTTTGTTTGTATTTTATTAAACGGTTCAATAAAAAAAACTACTCAAATCAAGCCATTTCCGGTGTTTTTTTTTTTTGGCCAATTTCTTGTTGGTACTCTTAAAAAATTACGTTCTGAATAAATTGAGCGGTTCGAATCATCAAAATTCGATCGGAAAATGGGAGGTGCAGATGGGTGTGGACGGGTAGATGTTTGGACTTGATCCTGACAGATATATAAATACAGTAAATAATTACTTTCTGTCTCCCTAGCTCCTCCAACCTTGTTTGGGCATTCGTTTTGTTATACTCCTTAACATACCAAAAACAACATTAACAGTGCTATCACCCCCACACACCACGTTGCATGTACGTTGTTCTCCACATCCTTGTGGTGGTCGGAGTCCGAATTGGAGGCACTAGAAAGAAATTAATAAACCCCACCAAACTCAAATGTGACATCAAGAAGAAAATACTCTAGAACATCAAAACCAGCACAGGCAGGACAGCTATAACAAACGCCCGAATGGGTCTGAAAATC
>BPLS01000445.1:381472-423204 GCA_019656275.1 Rhododendron kiyosumense
TTTTGGGTAAATCTATGGGCTCTACCTTTGTTAATGGTAGAATCTTTGAAAAGAACACATCACATGATATCATCGATACTTGATCAAGCTGAACATTATTGGAGTATATGAACTGGATAGGAGTTCTGTCTGTCCGACGTTTGGAGCTTGCTCTTGGCCTGTAGTCTGTACTAGGAGTAAATACTGGGTCTCCCAAATGTAGTGGAGTACGAAATTGCCCTGTGAAAAATTCTTCCCAAGATTGCAGTCCAGGACTAGCCCAATTGGTTTAATTTATGTCCCGGCCAGCTATAGAAAAAGGCTTATCATGTCTCTCTGATGATTTTTGTTTTTCACAAGAACAAATACTCCTACGTGCGAAGAAAGTATTACTGTATTATTTCCAAAAGAAAGCGAGAAATATTTTTTGTAGTTCCATGCAGCATTCTCCTCTCTCTATCGTAGTTATGTTCATTTTCTCCGTCATTTTCCCTATCTCGTAGGGATAGAAAATAAATTCTTTACACCGTCAATGTAATTACACCACGTCGCGTAATTAGGATCACTGTTTTGACACGTGTTGCAATGCAATTAATTTGGAGAAACAAATGTTAACACCGACGGTGTAAATAATTTATTCTCCGTAAGATAATATATTCTGTAGTTATGCTCATTTTCCCTATTGTTTTACACAAGGAATTTTTGGATGCCGAGTGTCATGTGGATGTTGAGTGAGTATCATATAACAGTACTTCTGAAATTTCAATTGTCTAAACGTGTTTCGGATGATCCAGATTTATTCTTTCTCTCCTCATCCTACCACTCTCTCTTCTCATTTTTTTACCCCTCTAATATCCGGGCCGTCCAAAATTCGTTTTACACAATTCCTAAAGAAACAGAGTAAACGTCTCCAGTATTCGCCAATCCCATTTCAGTTTGGCAGCCGATAACAATGCTCGAGATAGTATCGAATAATTTTCCCTACGCAGTTGACCAGGAAGGAATCCACCTCCGTCTCACACGCACAGAAACAACCACGACAAATGCACACCAAATAAACTCACATTTCGATGCAATTTCACTCTCATTTCATCAACTACTACTTCCCCGTCACATTAACCGGATCACCTTATCTTCTCTCTATAAATATCACGTCCCTTTGCTCCAAAAGCTTTTGCTATGTTGTTGCTGTAGGCCAGTAGGTGGGAAATTGAAAAGGAGCTTGGAGAGAGAAAGAGTGGGTTCGGCACTTCGTTTGCTGGTGAGTCAATTTTGTTGTTATCTTTCGTTATATCTTTGTCTTCTTGTATATATGCATATATTTTTGGGTTTCTTTTCTAGTTGATTCTGTTGATCATTTTGCAATTTTTAGGGTTTTAGTTACTGTTTCTCTGTCGTGTTTTGAAAGACACTCAAATTGGAGATTATACCCTACAGTAATTTGGATGGTGTGATTTAGGTGGGTAAAGCACATGTTTGGTGATGGTTTGCAACTAATTATGAGATCTTGTTAGTTAGGATGGATATACTAAACTGAATTATGGTTTGACCATTTATGCACCAAATGAATTTAAGAATTTTTAAATATATAACTGAAGGAAGTACGAATGAGGTAATTCTGGGTGAGTGGTGTTCATCGACAAGATTTTCTTCTAATTGGTTTACATATAAGGTACATCCTTCCTTGAGACCATTTGCCCTAACCTCCTTCCCCCCTTCCCCTTTTTTCCCTTCCTCATTCACTGGAATTGATGGCTTCACTTTCAACATTTAGAATAATTCTAGTTCCGGGATTTTTAGTTCCTACGTTTTATTATCTGTGACGACTAAATTTCACTTGCTTTCCATTACGACAGTTCTCAGCTCTCCTTATCTCACTTGGACTCATAAATTTCACATTTTGCTAGCTTTCTCATCTTTGTTGATATAATCATATGATGCTAGAAAGCTGAGCCTGAGAGAGATGCAATCCTCTATTGTTCGTGCAGTTAATACTCTGAGGCTCCTTGTATAATAACTACTCGTATTAGTTTAGAGATTTATATAATTATTTAAACCATTTTCTCCTTTCCCATGGTTTAAATCCCTACCCCCCACCTTTGTGGAAAAACCATGTCTTTAGTGGCTTCTTCGTCGTCATCATCACCATCGTCCCTAGAGAAGACCCTATTTGCATTGACTCATAGTTTCTCATGTTGTGGGTTCTGCAGAACATTCTGGGGCGAGGCCTTGTGTTGTGGAATTTCCATAAAGAAATTGAAGTTTAAGGAAGCAATGGAGGTATATGGCAAATCTACAGTAGCCGTTCCTACAAATGTTATATATATGTCAAGTATTCTAGGCCAGGATGGGCCTAACCCTGTCCACAAGTGCGATTGGAAATGTGCAAATGAGCACGTATGTGGTAACATGTACCGCTGCAGGCTAACAGGACTGACACACATTTGTGACAAAAACTGTAACCAGAGAATCCTATATGACAACCATAGCTCCCTTTGCAGAGTGAGCAAGCAGATTTTCCCTCTAACACTGGATGAGGAACATGCAGTGAGAGGTGTCCGGAGGAAGATTGATGCTGAGAGTTCCCCATCTGATTGTTGTGCCTTTAAGCGCAGGCGTGATGCACAATTCCATACCTCTCCTTTTGAGAGAACCTTCTCTGCTGTTGGTCCAATCTGCAGTCCTATTGGAGATGGCATGGATATGAGCTAGACAGAATAAATAACCATCTATCTCTATCTTCTATTTTACATTTTGATGTTTTGCCTTTCATTCGGCAAGTACGGATAATAGAACTTGTTTTGGGTACTTTTACGGAGGACATGATTTGTCCTGTCTATCTGTAGGAAGAACTTTTATTTCTGAACTTGTTTAACGGAATGTAGCACTTTTACTAGTTGGAGAATTTGTGGGAGATTGAACAGGGTTATCTCTCTACTAAGTAGCAATTCTTGCGCGGGTCACTGTAAAGCTGGAGTGATATTGCGCAGGGCATATATCTATTTTTTTACTGCTTCAGAATCTAACCTATGACAAGTACAGGGTACTTTAGCAAGACCTGATTCAGTGATTCTCATTTGAGAATTTTACCTTCACTTGGGCACCTTGGCTGAGCAGTTTCTTACTGCATATCATTTTCCTAGAAGTTAGTGATATGTTGCCTATGTCTGCAAATATGGGTTTACCCTTCTTGTGGTTCATTGGATAGTTGAACTTTGTCATTTTCACCACCCGAAGCACTTGTGCTGTTGGGTCTTGTTTATTGTGATAAGCACCTGAATTGTTGTGCTTTAAAGCTGTTTGTTTAATTTTTCCGTCTACAATGATATCTGTTATCCTATCTTCGGGAGCATTATCATTACGAGGATTGATGTTACTCACTTTGCTCATGCTGTACAGGTTTCCCAGAACAAATGAAGGATATTTCCCGTTTGTGTCTTCTATAAAATTTATCTCAATTTCTGATTGATTCCTTTTCCATCTGTGTTTCAGGTTGAAGACGAATGACCCAGTTTCTTTCCCATTTTTTTCTTAAGGATCTTTTCATTTTTACCATACTGATTTTAATCTATGGGTTCCTGAAGCTAATTTTATTTTCGCAGGTTGAAGCATGTATCACTCAGGAGAGTTGAAACTTGCTTATTGTTATCACTATTGAATCATTTTGTTTTAGAATTTTTGTACTAATGTGAGTATTCCTAATGTGGTTCATCTATTATTCATGCAGGGATGGAAATTCTCCATCTGCTTGCAGCTTGTAGTTGGGGAGCAATGGTGCCCTAAGAGGGCACTGAGGAATTTTGGAAATCCAATTGTGCATGTTAAGTTTGGGCCAGGTTTATCCCTCTCATTTGTGGCCATACAAGGGAGATTCATCATTCAAGACGCCAGATAACCACGACGGGCATGGATTATGAAGAACAAAGAATAATTTTCACTGCTTATTTGCAATCATCTCATTGGCAGTGAGAAAACCCAAGGATTGTCTTCTGCCTTAAGGCTGAGGATTTTGCGTTTGATGGAAACCCACAACTGATGAAAGCATTCGGTGGCCGTAGCATAAGATAACCGCAACGGACATGGATTATGGAGAACAAAGAAGAATTTTCCCTGCTTATTTGCAATCATCTCATTGGCATTGAGAAAATCCAATGATTGTCTTCTGCCTCGAAGGCCTGATGATTTTGTGTTGATGAAAAGCCACAGCTGATGAAAACATTCAGTGGCCACAGCGACCACTAGATTTTGGAACAGCTTTTTGGTGGCTTTCTGAAGGTCGCAAATGATGTAATACCTCTGAAACAAGGATTCCGTTTCTAACTCTTCTTTTGGCTTTTGGGCTCATAGGTTGCGTGTGAACTTGCTTGAGCTGGTTCATTCACATTGCTAGCCAATCTGCTCTTTCATCTCACGATTATGGTGGCCACTTACTGTGGTGGTGTTCCAGTTCCTTTTACGTTGAAGTTTCCTTGCTTCACTTCTATATACTTTGTACAATTTGCTAGAATTTTTATCCTGAGCTTTTGGGCCAAATGAGCGTGGCTTTTTCATCAAGAGGTGACTTGCTTATAGCTGTCTAGCTTAGAGGTGACTTGCTTATAGCTGTCTAGCTTTAATCTAGAAGGTTATGATTTAGATGTTGCCCGTATTGTGAAACAAGTACTTGCTTGAACAGGTGACAGCTTCTTTGCACTGTTTTAGTGGTTAGTTAGAAAAAAACAGATGGCTGAAATGCTATATACTTAATGGTTTCATGTACGTACTATACAGACTTTTATTCCTATAGCGTTGATTCTGCATTTTGGATTGGCGGAAATTTATTCTATTTGTCTGTCTCTATTAGTACTTAAAGATGTTTTTGTTTCTCTTTTGCTTTCCTTGCAATAGAACTTATTCTCGAGTTCTGTTCTGTAAGTGGATTGCTAATCTCGTCCTGATTTAAATAAATCTATATCTTTTGGACACAACAGGAACTCGAGATTTTTTCCTCTTCAATTGGCAGCTGTTTCAGATGTCCAAGGGACTCTTTTAGCCATATTATTTAGTTTTGGTCTACCAATCCATCACACGACATGATTCACTAACAAGCTATCATATTGATATGCTGGTGGGGGGGGCCTTCTATGTTTCGTTTTTCAGAGTGTTTCATGTTTAATAATTTGTTCCTTCAATAGTCAAAGTACCCTGCAATTGGTAAAGATAGGAATTGCTTCAAGATTAGGCCATGCATCCAAGATAAGCAAAGAAATACTAAACCCCAAAGGGAGATCTTGCGGCTGATGGATCTAACAAAGCAACCGTTTACCCTTTTTGTTTTCTATAGTATCCTTTTCTCCCACAATCTCCAGATTCTTTCTTTCTAGTACAATATGTAGTAGTGGCCCTTTTCCTTATCTGACAACCACCCCATTCCCCTGAAAATTTGGAACAGAACCACGACAGTCTTCCCAATGCTGATTATACCAAACACATGGATTTTCTTGATGGTCGTTCTTTCCAACTCTTTCCTCTGGCTTTCTTTTGCTTGCACATTCACCGTTACCAACAATTGTCCATACACTATTTGGCCAGGCACCCTTGCCGGTGCAGGGACGCCGCAACTCCCAACAACAGGGTTCCGGTTGGATTCTGGCCAAAGCGTCAGTATTCCGACAACTGTGGGGTGGTCAGGGAGGATATGGGCTAGGACGGGGTGCCAATTTGATGGGTTTGGGATGGGTAAATGCCAAACAGGGGATTGTGCAGGGAGGCTGGAGTGCGACGGAATGGGCGCCACACCGCCAGCATCTCTCTTTGAGATAACACTTGGAGTCGGCGATGGAAAAGACTTCTATGATGTCAGCCTCGTTGATGGATACAATATACCTCTTGTTGCCGCCCCACGAGGGGTTAGTGGGGAGTGCAATGCAACCGGCTGTGTTTCTGACATCAACATAGGTAATATGATTTCAAATTATCCATCCACTTGGTATTTCAAAATGGACCCCGCTCTTGTCAACTCATTAGAACATTTTTACCAGAAAAAAAAATCAGTTTAACTGGATATTAATAAAAACTTGATCGAGGTGCATTCTTCATAAAAACAATTTTGGCATGTCATATTCTCGAGGACATGCATTTGTAATCCAGTTCGATGGCTACGAATAGAAGATCTACACATTCATGACCTACGAAATGAATTGCTCGAATCTTTAAACTAAAACCCACGGTCAACTCCATGAGATAAATTGTTAAGCCTACTCCTTTTAAGGGTGAAGAGACTGTCGTGCCCGGGATTTCAAACTCCGGTGTTTACAAAGACTGCTTTCATAATCATATCAGTCGCCTACTTTATTAGGTATTCATGTTTGTCGTCCATCCCAAGAAATGTACTTGCACTAAGGGGATTTCAATAAAATTCGAATTTGGAGGGCTAGAACAAGATTTCCTTACACTAACCATTTCAAGCCTAGAAATTTTCCCTCCTATAAAATGCAAGCTTCAAACCATGATGAATAACGCAAGTGTACAATTTGAGTACATCAGACTTGTTAACTCATACTCTTTCTCGGATACACTAGGGAATTAAGAGTCTATATATGTGACACTGCTGCTTGGTGCTTTTGAAACTGATGATAACAAGTGAGCAGGTTGCCCAAAAGAGCTTCAGGTGGTGGACAGCGGAGATCTTGGCAGCTTAGAGGAAACTAGCGGCGGCGGCGGAGAAGGAGGAGGAGTGGTTGCATGCAAGAGTGCGTGCGGTGCATTTGGGTTGCCCGAATACTGTTGCAGTGGGGAGTTTGCTAACCCAACTACGTGCAGGCCATCTTTTTATTCCACTATTTTCAAGAGAGCTTGTCCCACAGCTTATAGCTATGCTTTTGATGATGGCACTAGCACGTTCACTTGCAAGGCTTTCGATTATGCCATCATTTTCTGCCCCATTTTTCCCGGGTAAAAATCCTTTGTGAGAAAAACTTATTTATTATTGTGAATTATGCAGTACAATTGGCAGGATGTGAGTTCCTCTCAGTGATCCAAACAGTTCAGTTTCTAAGTTCTGCTGAGAAAATTATTCACGAAAATATCACAATTGATCAGAGATCGAAAACTGATTCATAACTGAATCAGAATTTTCTTATAAGAATCGATGATTTACTCTTGAAATCATACTTGTCAATCCAATTTGGTGTGGTTTGGGCTATGCACTGAATGAATTCGGAGTACCACCCAGGATTGCAACCTTGTGGTAAATGGCTTACTACCTAGTGGTTTGGTTGTCAATAGGTACAAGGTTTGAGTCATGCGATCGAAGTCATCTCAAACCTTGCCCCTTTTGTGAAGCCCGGCTGGCTCTTGCTGGGATGGCAGAAAAATCTAAGGGTGATTAGTCCCTCATGAGATTTGTCGCGGGTCTTGAGTCTTTATGGTCACGCATGGGAGAGATTGCTATAACTGGTCGCCCCCTACCTCCACTCATTTTTGCTTAGCAAAGGAAAGAATGACATATTAGACGTCGCTTGGACAGTGCGTTAGGCTGACCATAGATGATAGGTATGTATAGCACTGCTCAAATGTTTGATGTTCAATGTAGGCTTTATGTCATTTTTCCATATACTTATGCATTCTGGATTCCAACAGGCAATTAATAATTTAACTTTTCAAGGATATATAAATGCAGGACGGAGAGATCAAATGGTTCAACACCAGCTCCACCAACATTAATACAAAATCAACGCAGTAATGGAAAGATCACGGACATGGTTTCCACCTCAATTAACATTCGATTGCCAAATCTCTTCATGTTGACAATACTCATTTTCACCCCCTTGAATTTGTACTTCTAAGACATTTCGATCTCTTCGGGAGGAAAGAGCAGAGAGGATGGCAGAGTTCCATATCTTCAGCATATCCCATGCATTGTTCCAAGATTAATTCCACCCTTTGAAGCAGTTAAATTTTTTTTATCTTCATTTCAGAAAGTCTGTGCACACAGATTTCGGTGCGCAAATTTGGACACAAATGTATCTGCAATCATTCAACGCAGTGAGCCTCACAAAATGATTAGGAATATGAATCCAATAATCTTGACGTAGTTACATTAGAGGGCTATAGGTTTGTTGATGTATTATCGGTACATACCGTTTATGTAAGTTCTATCTTTCTACATACTAAAATATTGGTGGAATTTATTTGTTAGCTGTTGCACAATCTTTGTCAACTATCATAAGACTTACTTTTTCTGTATTGTGAGAAATATATCATCCTAGCCAAAAAAAAGGCCACTTATTTTGCGCTGAATAATATAGTTCGAGAAGGTTTTGAATGAGCTCCTTCAAATCAAAGCTCGATTTAAATATAATTTTTTTTTTTTTGCTTTACAGTGCCACACCATATATCCCTCCACGTTCTTTTTTTCTTTCGGGAGAAGAAAATCAGACAAATCTTAAGTTTGAGGAACAAATTTAATATTTCATTTTAGTTACGTCTCAAAATAGAAAATAAATCCTAAATAGGTATACTTATATCGGATATGATACCTTCCAATAGCTTTTAAATTTTTTACCGTACTTAGATATTCCCGAAAAGACATTTCCCTACTTTTCCGTTGGGTATCTAAGCTTCGATCGAGTTTGCCCAGTGAATTCAGAATCGAAGAAATCTTTTTATTTTTTGGAAAATGTTGATCTTGTTAATTTTCTCCCTTTTCCTTGATTTGTTTCCCTGATCATGACTAAAGTTTTGTATTTGGAATGGAGGGATCGATTTAAACGAGAAGTTTTTTTTTCACTTTATTTAATTTCCTACTGTTTTCTCTCTCAGATTGTCCTTTCCCTCGATGATTCTATCCATAATTGAATCAAGTCTTAATGGGTAAGTAGACATGCATATTTGTGGGGTGATCTTAATTTAATGGGAAAGTAGAGCTTCAACAATGGGAGAATATCTATTTCATTTTCGGGAAAGACTACAATACACACCCTTTATTTGAGTGTGTATCATATGCACCCCCTAAAATGTTAAGAATTATAGAGAAAATGTTATGAATCGTATTGCTAAAAAGTTACGAATCGTATAAAGGTTACGATATACAATAAAATGTTATGAATCATAATGAAAATGTTACGAATCGTACTACTAAAAAGTTACGAATTCTAGAACAAAAATTACGAAACATGCTAAAATGTTATGAATGAACCATAAAATAGGTGCATATGGTACACCTTTTTAAGGAGTGTGTATTGTAGACTTTCCTTCATTTTCTGCAACTAGTATATATCCAACATCCATAAACGACATTCGATTTCCTTCCAAATTCCCGACCAAAGCAAATCTACTAGTTGATTTTCTCGTTAACTTGTTGGGAAGGGAACCATTATAATATATCATGCAAAATAGGAAAATCAAATTTTGCCAATTAGTAACTTCTTGATCTTTTCCGTTATTCCTTCCTTGGTTCTTTATTATGCTTCCTAATGAAGAATTCAAAACAATATTATTCACTCCATGCATACCATGCACGGCCCATCCATAGTTCTATATATACACCACACCCGGAATCCCCACAACACCACCACCACCACCACCACCACCACCACCATACAAAGAGAGAACAGAGAGAGAGAGCAACAATCAAGAGAGAGAAATAGAAAGAGAGAAAGAGACGGTCATGGATTCAAAACAAAGCACCATAACAGTTATCATGTTCCCATGGCTAGCTCATGGCCATATCTCACCTTTCCTAGAGCTAGCAAAAAAGCTTTCCACTAGGAACTTCAAAATCTACCTCTGCTCCACCCCTGTTAATCTCACCTCCATCAAATCAAAACTCAACCAAACAAAATACTCCGCTTCAATCCAACTGGTTGAACTCCCACTCCCTACCGATAACCTCCCTGCAGAATCTCACACCACTAAAGGTCTCCCTCTCAATCTCATGCCCACCCTCAAACAAGCCTTCGATTCGGCCCAAGAAGATTTCTCTAAACTCCTAAAAAAACTAGAACCCGACTTGCTTATTTACGATTTCCTTCAACCATGGGCCCCGGATCTCGCTTCTTCTTATAATATCCCGGCCATCGATTTCATCACTAGTAGTGCCACCATGACTGCATACATGCAGCACCACTACTTATACAGAGTTCCTGATTGGGAGTTTAAATCTATATATTTCCGCGAGTATGACAATGTCGATCGTTCCCATTTGCTAAATCCTCCTCTAAACCTCAATAAAGACAAAACACGTTGTTTTGATTGTCTTGAAAAATCTAACGACATTGTTTTGATAAAGAGTTTCGAAGAAGTCGAAGGGAAGTACATTGAGTACCTATCTAAAATGGTGGGGAAGAAGGTAGTTCCTCTCCCGCTTGTCCAAGATTGTGCTAACGAAGAAGGCGATGATGCTAAAGAAGGTGATGATGATTTTGGGTTCATTGAATGGCTAGACAAGAAGGAGAAAAGTTCGACGGTGTTTGTTTCTTTTGGTACTGAGTATTACTTGTCTGATAATGAGATGGAGGAGATATCACTTGGTTTGGAGCTAAGCGGGGTTAATTTCATGTGGGTTTTGAGGTTTCCAAAGGGGGAAAATACTACTACTAGTAGTGTTGAAAAGGCACTGCCTGAAGGGTTTCTTGAGAGGGTGGGAGACAGAGGGATGGTGGTGGATGGGTGGGCGTGCCAAGTAAAGATTTTGCAACATCCAAGCATAGGTGGATTTGTGAGTCACTGTGGGTGGAGCTCGGTGATGGAAGGGATGAGATACGGGAAGCCTTTTATTGCAATTCCCATGCACCTTGATCAGCCGGTGAATGCTCGTTTGGTGGAGGAGGTGGGGGTTGGGATGGAGGTGGTGAGGGATGAGAAAGGGAGAGTTGATAGGGAAAGGGTGGCGGAAGTGATAAAGAAGGTAGTGGTTGAGTGTGATGGGGAGGGGGTGAGGAAGAAAGCAAGAGAGTTGAGTCAAGTCCTGGGCATCAAAGGAGAGGAGGATATAGATGTGGTGGTGGAGGAGTTGGTGAAGCTGTTTATGAAGAAAAAGAAGATGATGATCAGATCATCAAATGGTTCTATACAGCTAGATTATTAATTACTACAGTAGAGTAGTTTTTGCTTAATTTAATGAGTTGTTAAGTCTAGTTTGTTTTTGCTTTCATGCGTAAAACAAGTGTCTGTCTGAGAATCGTCAACCGTGCTTTTATAACGGTTGCCTATTATCTCGTAAAATTATTAATTAGTATAAATCTCTCTTCTTTTTACTGCTTTTGTTAAGTTAATTTTGGAGCAGTTCATGCTATTGGCTTAACAAATACTCCACTGCATCGTTCTGTAATTCATCGCTGTTGTTTGTTGTTAATTTACTCTATATATCTCATATAATAACATACATAAACATATACTCTCTTTGAGACACAAACTAAAACATAAACCAGGTTTTTTTTTTTTTTGATCGGCAAAAACATAAACCAGTTACAAATTAAGTTTCACCGCGTTAATTTTTCACTCTCTCCTGCCATCCATATCATGGCAAATCTAAACTGATGAGTAGTTAATTTGCATCATTGTGCAACTATATGTAATATTACCACAAATTACAAGCCAAGGAGTTGAAGCCAAGTGGTGATGCGTTTTCCCCATAACAGGCTTAACACAAACTCATCTGTATATATGGCCATATTTGATTGTGAAAGAATATAGAATATTCCCTAATGATCGATCGATCGATCATGTTTTGATCAACGTCAAGAAATTCATTCATCATCCAAAGGAAAAAATATTTCATCACAAAATACAGGAATGAATCAAAACTACCAAATCAAAGACACAAGTTGAAGTTTTAGCAAAACTCAAATATTGTGAAAATGAATTAACAAGTACAGATAGTTTAATAATTTATTATTAATAGAAACAATAAAAACAACCGCAAGAAGATTAAAAAAAAAAAGAGGGACCGAGCTTCTCTGCAGTCTAATTACAGAGAGCATATGTAGCTGTATCACAATCATTCATCTTTACATTCAACAGTCCAGATTTTTAAAAACTTTTTCAGGGAAAATTTTAACTTTTCTCTTTTTTTTAAAAAATCTCGACTGTTAAAAATACCATCCGACAATTGCGAACACTCAAACCGCACCTCTGTAGCCCAAACGTGGACTGCAGACAAGCCCTGTGCTTCTCCCAAACCAAAATTCTGTAGTAAAAAAAAAAAAAGGGAAATGACGGGCTAGGACGTATTTTGATAATTAATATCTTTTAAGGATATATTAAAAATATTTGTTAATAAAATGTTCTTGGCGGGTATTAATTATCAAAACGTCCTTAGCCGTCGTTTTCCAAAAAAAAAGGGCCCATATGTCCACAGGCTCGAGAACAAGATAGAGTACTTACTAGCCCAATTTTCATAGGGGCTGGACCTAGACTTGGGTTCTTGAAAATTAAGCTGGCCGGGCCCGATTCCGGACATCGATATGTTCAAATACTACTTCTCTACTCCATAATCCATATAGAATGAGTGGGTTCACGAATATTTTGACGTTCGCTTTCGATTTGAAGTTCCCTCGTCATCAGTCACCGTGACTTCTACTCTACTGCAATCCGGACAATCCAGACTCCAGAGAGAGAAAGCGTTTCGGCGTTGAAATAGAACCAAGGAGCGAGAGAGAGAGAGAGAGAGAGAGTATATGGATCACTCGATTTGCCCAATCTGTCATCTGCCTGTTCTGTCTCTCCAACTAGAAAGGTAAAATACTACTAGTCTCTAATCGATAGGACCAGTATAGTATCTGTTTTCAATCCTGTTTTGTGTGTCTGCTGTGCTGTTGAAACTTTGATTTTCTATTTATTCTTTTTTATTGACGGGGACAAGTGTAAATTGATGATGGTGTAGGCATGCCAACAGTCACTTCGAGGACGAGGAATTCGCAAGGGACATCGAGTTGGCTCAACAAATCGCGTTTGCTCCCCCTAGCCCCCCTTTTATTCCGGTGCGCTCTCCCTCCCTCCTTGTGTGAGATTGAGATTACTAAATTCTTGTTAGCGCAGCTGAATATTACGATGCTGTGTTTGGCAGTTTAAATTTCACGCTGCCAAACACCTACCAAGCATAATACTACACCTTCAAACACTTTTTTGAAAAGGGTGATGATTTTCATACTCCACTTTGTCTAAGGCTTAGTTCGAATGTACCCGTCTAAGTATGTTGGAATATTCAATTAAATGGACGTGTGTAACTTTACCTAAATAAGGCTATAAATTTCGGAAGAAATATATTACTTGTCTCATGTGTTGAATCCTGCATTATGAATTGTATTACAAGGTGGGGAACATGATCCTATGATTCATGATCTTGAAGTAGCTAATACTATACATAAAGACTAAGAACAACTAGCTTTAGAGATATGTACAGGAGTAGTGAAAGAGCAAAAGAGCTAATGGTCCAATTCATAAAGGCAAAGAAAGTGGCACCCATTAAGCTACAAATTTTAACAAAGACAAAACCAGGATTATGAGAGGAAAAAAAAGAAAAGAAAAGAAGGGAGTGCTTGGCTGATAATTTGAACTTCAACGCAGCAAGTAGGAAGACAGGGTGCTGATGGTTTGCTAAGAACCTCCATGAGATGCCAGTTTGAGGAATGTAGAAACTTCTTTGAGGAACTGTCATACCTCTCGATGTCTCTGTTGTCCCTTGCTGGCAAACTTATTTAGTAGGGCGGAACCGTGTGTGTGATCCCCGATCCCAAATGAATCTGTCATATATTATACTAGAACTATTTATCGCACTATGCTACAAATTGCTAATCGTAATGTATACAAGAAACGTATACCTTGAAATCTAAGTATTTCTTATAATTAACAAAGAGATTCCCAAGGAGGCAAGGATATATACAACTAAATGTTTATTCCGAAGAAATGACCAAGTTTGAATCTTTTAACATGAAAATTGTGGAACATACTTGGAACATGTGGTTACTCAAGTTTGTGCATGTTACAATGTATGTGCCACATCATATGGTTCCTCTCATACTCACCAAACAACTAACCATCAGAAAAATCAGGTGATCAATGACATGGCATATGAAACTAATGCTCGAGAAAACCCTGAAAGTAGTGTCTCAAGGAGTGATGGAAGGACAAGTGATGCGAGAGACAGTGACATTGATGAAAAGATCTGCTATTTAATTGGTCTACAGATAAGAGCACCCTTCTACCAGGTTGAATCTGGGTTGATGCTGTTGTTGAGAAAATGTTTGGAATCGGATACTGAAAATTCAGCAAGTATATTGTCAGGCTATGTTGATCATTTTCAGAGCATTGAATCGGAGGATGTAGGCTGGGGCTGTGGTTGGCGTAACATCCAGATGCTCAGTTCGCACTTGCTTATGCAAAGGCAGGACGCGAGGGAGGTTTTGTTTGGTGGTGCCGGATATGTTCCTGATATTGTGTCACTCCAAAGATGGCTTGAAATTGCTTGGGAAAGGGGTTTTGACTCACTTGGATCGAGTCATTTCAATCACAAAATTTATGGCAAAAAGAATTGGATTGGAACCACTGAATGTGCCACACTTTTCCGTTCCTTTGGGCTTCGTGCCAGGATAGTGGACTTTGACAGCAAGGATATTAAAGCAAAATCTTCTGCTCCTGTTTCGTGCCATGGGACATCAGGTATAAAAGTGTACGGTCCAATGGACAGATATTTGTGTAGAGGGGTTACTAATATCCCCCACGCGATTGTGAGCGAGCAAGAAAATCTTAGTTCTTCTAGCACAAGTGCGGGGAAAGGTTCGGTTACTTCTACCTGTAGCAGCTTAGCTACAATGTCACTAAAGGGTCATCAGGTTCTCATTGATTGGGTTTGGAATTACTTCTCTGACAATAAGCTCACTAAATTTGGCAATGCTCGTGTTATCGTCAGTGAGAAAGTGTAAGCACTTCTAGTTAATAGCGATCGCCTTGTTGACTACTTCATGAAGTTATCAGATTTGTCCTTGGCTGTTTTGAACAATATTAATGCTAGGTTATTTATTCTGAAAATGTTATTGCACGAGAAGAACTATACTGTTTAACTGTATTATGATCTGTTGAGTGCTCCAATGAGCAGGCCCTTGTACTTCCAGCATGATGGTCATTCAAGAACCATTGTCGGGATTCAAGTCAAACATCAGCCCAAGGGATCACAGTACAACCTATTAATCTTAGACCCTGGTCATGTATGTTTGTCCACATTAAATTTTATCTTCAAGTTATTTAGCTGTTTGTACATTGCATCTTGTATTCTGGTTATAGAAATTGCCGCAAAAAGCAATATGCACGAAAGTTATTCAGCCTTGAAGGCTGAAAGTGTATGTTGTTCCAAAGTGATGTTGCATATGCACGATTTCTGAACCCTAACAAGGATAGTCTTGGATGTTAAAATATGCGTAGTTACGTTCGTACTTATGCTAGCTGGAAGTAAGATGATACCCGAGATAATGAGACTGTAGCAGAGTGCCAGCTGCTGTATAGGTGGCTACATGATCAGATCTGTTTAATCATTTTGGGCTTTTACAAAAAGATGTTCAGTTGTGGAACTTTTCAATTTGTCTAGTTTCTCTTGTCTCATGAATTGCCTTCCTCTTGCATCCTTCGTCTAGAATTCGGGTGCTACTGCATCATATCTTCCTCTTTGTTATCTCATTCTCATCTTTGTTCAATCAATGCTTTTGGTCTGACCGTTCATTGCTCATAATCTGGTTTAAGAATGGGGTTTTCACATATTTACCAAAAGAGTTAGGTTTCCCTTAATTAAGTGTGTATCTGCTACGTATGTGATACTGCAGATGTTTTTTTCCTCAGTCGTTTAGGTTTTAGTGACTCGCTAGTTGAGTTCTGTGAGATTTAGAAAGACTCGATGATACAATTGTTGGACAATCTGTGATGGATAATTACAAGACTCATTGCATTTTTTTCTTCTTGTGAGCAAATGAAGGCTACGTGTATGTCTCTCTGGAAATTTATGTACTTCTCGGTATGAAACAGTTGTTGGTCAAATGTCGTCATAAATTTCTTCCTCTCAGTTTTTAATGCTGCGGTTTGTATATTGTATGCATGCATAATGTACTTCGAAATTAGAACAAATTAGCAGAAGTATTTTAGGACATCTACTGTCTTCTCTAATTTGTCACATTTCTTTGCTATCTATTGACGTGCTGGCAGAAAACAGCAGCTCTGGAAAGATCTCTTAAAGATAACGTTGGATGGCAAAAGCTAATAAAAAGAGGTGTACACACACTGAGGAAACCACAATACCAGGTTATACTGCAGTTGAATAACTTTACCTTGGTCTTATGCTGCTCCTATTTGTTAAGGTGCTTGACCCCTTGTACGTGCATTTCAGTTGTGCTATATTGATCCCGGAGTTGCCTATGCGAAGGAGATGGAACAGCTCAAGACCTTAGATAGTGCCCATGTTGAATTTTAGATGATCTCCAAACTCCTACGCTTTTCTTAGGTACATCTGCTTCAATGACCTATTTATATGAAATTTGAACAATTACAATTTGCATCCACTTCGTGATAAGATAAGACTTATTACGTTACATTCTTTGTATCTTGTTCTTGCATTAGAGAGACTCAAAATATTGCTTTGTTCTCTTTCCAACTCAAAAAGAATTTTTCAAAATTCCCCGTAGATTCCCCCTACTTTTAACATTTCTCTCTCTATCTCTATCCACTTAGTACCCCTACTATTTTTCAAAAAAAATTTCAAATCCAATCCAAACAAAGCATGAATATCCGAGAATTTATTAGTGTAATGACAGTGGCAATCTTCGCCTTGGTGTCAGAGTTTTCTTTATATTCCATTCAATATTTGCACAATGTACTAGAGCAACTAGGAGAAGTAATTTAATGGGTTCTCACCAGTGATCTTATTGTTCTCTCTCTTTTAGAAGCAAAATGTTACAAACAAATCTTCTTGGATAAAGGAAAGAAAGATTGGTCATCGTCCGTGGGATATAATCACACTATTCTGGGCTTAGTGCATCTTCTATGATGCATTTAAATTACGAACTTATTGCTGATGATGTATCTTAGTATAGATTGTAACTTTACTGCAGATATTATATCAAATACCCCAAACGGACCCATACCTAGTAGCGAAGATGCGTGTCAGTGCAAACAGTAACTGGAAGCATGATATGTTGATATGATTTATTCCTTTTACCACTATCCATGTGTTTCCATTTTGATACAGTCATGGGAGCAGAGAAATAACCAGGCTAGGGGTGCCTCCGACCAAGTAACTGAGGATCTGTCTAACCAAGTACCAAAGTGACTAGTTAAGTACCCAAAGACTATTGTGGCGAAATGAAAATTCATCGTTTATGTATGTTGTGACTTAGTGTTTGTAAGAGACAAAACAGGGATTTCAAACTTACGGCAGTTCAGGTAGCTTTTCTCTCTACATCATTTGTGTTGCTACGGAATGCCCCGAAGTCTGGGAAAATCACAATTTTGTTCGATGTCATCTTGGGGTTTATGCTTCATGTGATTCTTACGCAGAAGGTGGTCATTCAAAGTCCTCTTGGAGACACTTGGTTCCTTCGACATTCTTCAAGACAACACCAATGCAGCCAGCATGGGAATCATATCAATTGGCCACGAATTCTAAAAAAGGAGATGTTTCAGAAGCTTTGCTTTGGAGCATTGATGCCACGCCGAAAGTTGATCATGTTGTATTTTTGGATCAGAGCTTTCCTGGGGTTTTTTGTTTTTTTGTTTTTTTTCGAACTTTTTGAGAGCAAGGTTTCAAGTCATCTATATCCTTTGTTTTGCTTCTTTCTTGTTTTTTCTCCCTCGTGATTTTAAGGCATGCATATCTCCCACTGACCAAGTAAAACTCACAGTTTGATCCATGGGATTTGGAAAAATGAATCGAGCAATGTCTCCACTGTATCATTTGGAGGACTTTGTCTGGAGTTATCTAGACTAGGTTTTCCAAGTTAATTGAAATGGGAATGGTACCATCTTTAGAATCAAAAGACAAATTGAAAATGCTAAACCAGCAATGTTCACCAGAAAGCACAATCCTTATCGTATGCAAAACCAGATTTTTTTTTGACAAGTTATGCAAAACCAGATGCATGACAACTTTTCAGTACAATTGTACCCAGCTCTATTTTACACACTAAAGTCAGTTGCAACACGGTTGATGGTCTGCTAAATAAAGGTCAAAATACAAGTAGGAACGTTTAAGAAATAAATTGCCTGTGACCATTCCCACATCCTCAATTCAACGAGCACAAGGTCTTCCCAAAATCATTAATTATAATGTCTGGGATCCTAGATTTAGTTCTGGCTTACTTTTACTTTTCTTCATTTTGGCTTTAAACCGAGACTTTGCCCCTAAGATCTGCACCGTGTTTAAGAAGTTCCCTACTGCCATGATAATCAAAAGAATCCCACTTGTTATTACCTGCCAAAAGCAAATTAGTAATAAGTAGAAGCCCAACAAATATAGTGATTACTCGAGCAATTTGTGTCAATAACTTAACCCGGTAAG
The DNA here is from genome assembly GCA_019656275.1 of Rhododendron kiyosumense. Taxonomy (NCBI): domain Eukaryota; kingdom Viridiplantae; phylum Streptophyta; class Magnoliopsida; order Ericales; family Ericaceae; genus Rhododendron; species Rhododendron kiyosumense. Next base: position 399,969 of record BPLS01000445.1, read on the forward strand.
GCCCAGTAATCAAAAAGTCAAATACTATCAAAAAAAATCTTCAAGGTTCTGCATCGTATTACATCACTCTTACCTGCCACTCTGAAATAACACCAACCAGTGCAGCTTTAAGCAGCAACATCCCTATATATGCTTCGAAACCCTGAATTTAGCACGCGCAAACAAAGAAAAGGTGAACTTAGCTGTCTTTCTAGGGTGATACACCTTGTTGCATCTTCTATTGGATTTGAAACAGATGAAAGCAAGAAATGCCTTGTACAACTATGGAGCAAATGCTAGGCCCTTGAGAAGCTATAGATTCTGTCCATGCTGTTAGATATTTTGCATACATACTCATGTGTTACAAGCAAAGCATTGGACTACTATTCATCATGCATAGATTTCTTCTTTTTTGGTGAGGATAACTCCTCTTAATGATCATGATATGTGCGTTTTTTGTACAAGTGGATTCATTGTGACAAAGACAGAAAAGATTGTGAAGAATTGGGAAATTACATGCACAAAACCACAATTCTCAAATGGCAAACCATAAGAGATCAACAGTGTTGCGAGTAACGAACGAGAACACTTAATGTTTGTCTTATGATGCACTTTGAGAGTAACAAAACTTCCTTTCCGTACACACATCTTTTGGTAAGCTATCATCAGGAAATTATTTTCTAGTCACCAGTCTTGATTCAGATTACTTTCATGATTCAGATTACTTTCATGTTTTTTGATTGAAGATGATTTAAAAGAAAAAGCACATGAACAGTTTGAATCACCTGCAAGATAAAAAGAATGGGTGCAAGAAGCCATAGTTGACCTTCGACTCCAGCAGTTTCTCCCCAAACAACATCCATTATCCTAGCCTACAAACAACAAGAGGATCAAAATTTATGAGCCTCAGTAGAACATCAGAAACCTAAACATTTCTAATGATGCCCACCAAAACAATTTCCTATACCCATTTTTGTGGGTCAGAAAAACCAACATGAATCACCTAGGATTGACATGCATGAATATTTCAACCAGCAGAAGCAAAATAACTCATTAAAGTTTTGCAAACCATGCAATACGTAAATTTTCACATAAGCGCAAAAGACAGACAAAGTAGACGGCAGAAAGAACAAAGAAAGTAAAAGACAGGTTAGAGCACGTGCAGAATTTTGTAGGAGCATTTGCTTAGTTGCACCTTGCCCATTGCAATACGTGTGTAGAGCCTTTGCCGTTGATATCTATTTTGTAGTAGCATTGCAACTCCTTGCATGATAGCCCATTGCAGGAACAGTTGTACCCCTTTCTGCACAGTACATGCACAGTGTTACAAAAATCGACCCAAACTACTTTCAGTATATATTCTTGAAAAATTTATGACCTGCTTCTGGGCACAATTAGGTTCTCTTTCTATCTCCCAAGTGAGACTGATAAGCGCCATAGCCATAGCAAAGTAGTGATGGTATATCCACCTATAATAGCATAAGAATGGTGCACTTAAATATCACGGTTGCACATATATCAATCAAGGCAAGGTCAGATAAGAGTAAAAAAGAATCCACTGCATTTTCACATTGTCTTGGAAGTTCTTAGGTGATTAGAAGAATAAACAGAATCAAGGCCTCTATCAGTCAAACAATGCTGCCGCCTGCCGGTGATATTAAGGAGGTTGATGGCCCCTCCCAAATCAAAAAGAAAGCATGGCCTATGTTACAATAAAATTCGACATACAAAACTTTCATGGAATTAGATTGTATCTGGCACATGTAAGCATCAATCTACTCCATGACAACGGAAGAAACGAATTATAAATCAAAATAGTTGAACTGGTGAAGGATAAGGACAACCATATGAACACAGAGTGTAACAAAAATCATGCCAAAAATATCCAATTTTACCATGGGCGAATATCACTTCCATTCACTCGAAGTATGTTCTCTCGCAAAGCCAAACCCGTATAGAGAAATAACAACCAGGCCTGAAAAGGCAGGCTTAGTATGCTTAGAAACAAAACAAACATATGGTACCAAAATAAACAACAAAAAGGAAAATGTGACAAAAGCTTAATTAAACTTTCTACTCGTAAGCACCTGGTAAAGCTGAACAGGCAATGCAGGTAAGCATCCGCTCCATATCCATGACCGTAATACAAGTAACAGTGATGGGAAAAACAGAAACAGAAATGCAGTTCTATCCTGTCCATGATAGCATAAAAAATAATTAAACCAATTAAAATTCCCTGATCTATATTTTATAGTTTGACCAGTAACGGAAGTATTAAGAGATGGTTAATTCCTTCCATGACCATACACAGAGTAGGGTGAATCAAAATATACACATCTGAAGATAGAAGTGAGCTTCTAAACTGACAGTGCAATCCAAAGCGCAAAAAAAGGGTCTCCTCCATGCATAACAAATCAATCACAATGCCAAGGAAACCCATTTCTTGCCATTGAGAACACAGCCAAACAGCAATAGAAATGTCCACCATATTTCTCTTCCAATGCCAGAGATTTTTACCACAGGTAGCCAACCTAACATCCTAGATATATCTCTTGAATAACCGGAGAAAAACAAATCTGACAACGTTAGTCATCGTTCCATAAGGAAACAAAATTCATATTTCATCTCTCTTCTGCAAATGGAAAATTAACAAGTGAATCACAAAGCATCCCAACATATTCATTTGGCACGCTTAAGGCCAATGAATAATGAATATACCATTTTCACTTAGGCAAATTTAGAACTAAAACAGGAACGATGGTGCAGCCTGAGTCCAGAAGAAGTTACCAAGCTCAGCACCAAAAATATACAATAAAATGTCACTAGGCAGAAAAACCAGAAAAATGGTGTCTGAGGGTTTATCTCGCTTTGAGTTATAAACACAACATTTCGGGACTAGCTACATCTTATGAGTCAACCTCTCCATCCCTTCAAATGGATAGATTGTAGAGGATCATCTTGACAGGCGGTCTCTTCGAATACGAACTAAATATTCAATTCAATCCTTTTCTTTATTAGATGTCCAACAGGAAAAGCAGGAGTGAATTCATTTCTTTATTGGGCAACCATATTTGAAGTTTGTTCAAACTTTCTTCACACTTGGCGAATTTGTAAGTTCTCTTCATTGAGACATCAAAGGTTTGGCCACATTTATTCACTAGCCAAATGGCCCAAATCACCCACATTAAATTTTGACACTATCCAATTATGGGGGCTTGGAACTATATTTTGAAATTTGTCCAAATTTTCATTGAGACGCCAAAAGTTCTATACTTTCACTTGAATTTCACTCTTCTTGCTTTTCTTTCTTTTTATTATTCACTAGCTACATCCAAATTAAAGTTTGTAAAAATCTCGATGTTTTGTGGCACGCCTTCTTACTCCAAGTATTTGCCCAACTTTTTGGCCACAACCATGTGTCCTCCTCCCATTTCGACGACTCACCAAATACCCGGCCAGGCCACCCCATCCAACTTTCAGGCATTAAGATACTGTCCTGAACCAACATAGACAGCACCTACGTATGAAAATGAAACCAACATAGACATCAATTAACCGCCCTCCAATGTCACTCTAGTGACACAGTCAGATGGGACTCTCACAGCCCTGAAACACTACCCATAATGCAAAAACCAAATGCACCCAATATTCCCGCTATAAACGAAAAATACTGTAATAGATGACGACAGAAAACATAGTATAACCTGAACGGGTTGCAATTGCATAAATACAATTTAAGGAAGACGTACCCTAAAGCTATTGTACTCTTCCTTTACTTTCAATTTAACATCTTTCCTAGTGGCACGTACATTAATTGGACCAAGAAACATGCGCAAGAACCGCCCTGCCAGCAATCAATAGCAAATTACCGCAGCAGTCACATCAATTTAACCGAACTCCGTACGCAAAATCGATAAAGACATAGATAAATGAAATACCACCAAAAATACTGAAAAGCACCAGTAAATTTATTAGGAATAAAGGCAGCCGTATCTCCCTCATTCAATATGTAGCTAGCCCGGCATAGTTCTTCTTCCAGCTGAGCAATAATCATAAGCAAACAGATTTGTCATTGCACTATTCAAAATCTTAATACAGTGTATAACGTAGCGGGATTTATTGATTCATGGTACTTGAGTTCGACTCATGTTGGCTGTTAAAAAGATTGTTTAAGATTAGCATGTTACAGGAAAAAACCAATCTTGAACATATTTGGAGCTGCTATATATTTCGAGCTTGCCTCCGTCCAAAAGATTGTCCGGTCTGCAAAATAAAAACTTAAAAATAATGTGTCTTTGTTTTTAAAAAAAAAAATCAACATTTTGCCGCTAGCCACTAAATATCAATCACTTGTTTAAATTTATCAAAAAAAAGTTGGAGTTTTTCAGGATAAAAATGAATTAGTTTAAGTTGTCGTTTTGAGGACTACACAATCTTTGCGGGACGGAGGAACAAAATCAAATCACTTTGCTCACGATAGGCCGATTACAAATCGTAAGACATCCAAATCGTATAAGAAATCAGTCAAAGTTGGACGTAATTTTGAAACTTGTTCTAAGTTCCAAGTTAGACATCCGGTCGCTCGAGATCTTTACCTTATCGGAGTGTTTGAAATCCAAGTTGGCAATGGAAGGACGGAGTGTGCGAATAGTGGAATTGAGGGCTCGGGCTCGCTGTCGGAGGGCGTCTTCTTCGCGTGAGGATGTGGAAATAAAGGAGGCGGCTGAGTCGTGCAACAATTTCACCGACTCTACCACTCTAGAAACCTCTTCCGACACCCTTGTCTCCTCCTCCGTCTTATTACTATTATTATTATAATTATTATCACCAGAGTCACCCATCGATCAAAAGAGAGAGAGAGAGAGAGAGAGAGATGTTGCAGTAGTAGTGAGAGAGAGTGGTGAAGGGGATGATCGTTTGCGGGAGTATATACTGGACTAGTTTAGACATATGGAGTAATTTAGTGTATTAATCAGTCACATGTTAGAGTAATTTTCCAGATTATAGGTGGGCTAATCCATGATTTAGGTAGGGCAACCTCAATCCTACCCTACACTTTGCAACTCCTCACCTAATTATTGGAGTAGTACAATTTCCCCCTTGTTTTTTTTCCTTCCCTTTGGAACAAGCAAGGATGTTCAATTTTGTTTGTTTTATTACATTTCACATATTTTTAATTTCTACAGAGCCAATAAGACCAGAGTATGTCTTCAAATTTACTCCGAGATGGAGAAAAATAGACTACTAGTTTTCTCAAAAAGAGCTGCGTATCCTGACTTTCTATGGTGTCTTGTATTTATTTAGTCTTTCTGTTTGATTAGACAAATGATAGTGTCGTGTAAGCACGACAAAAATAGCACTCAATATCGTGACACATAAAGAATGTGATGTCATTACGGAATTAAAGTTGATTTTAATAGGAATATTGGCACTATATCTTTGGCCTCGCGATATAAATGTACCTCGGTATTTCGATACTTGAATAATTTGATATCATTAGGTATTTGTCCTAATGCTTGGTATCAAAATTGAATTAGCAAATTGATTCGGAAGTTTTTTGTTTTTGTTTTTGTTTTTTGAAGAATTGATTCTGAAGGTTGGCAAACGTAAGTTTTTATCATTTAGAACTTTAATTATAAGTAGGAGACCGCGTAATAGAAGTTTTTCACTATTAAATACAAGAATAGAGATGTATTATATGATAAATTTTTTGGGGTAAAAGGCCTTCAAATCATAATTAAATGTAGTTTCAGTATGGAATACTTAAAAATTCGAAAGCATATTTACCATGAAAAATGTTGTTTTCAATTACCTATCACTAGTGGATATAGCCTATCAATAGAGGGTACCAACTACCAACCTTAAAAAGTCAAGTAATTTACCCTGACTTGTTAGATGTGCGGCCCCCTCTTGCATATTCTTTAAAACATTTATACTTATGGACACAAAAAAGGAAACTTAAACTAGCTGTTTGCATATCGACTGATTGTCATCAAATTAGAAAAAAAAAATTGAAAGGCAAAGGTAATAAGGAATCCAACAAAAAAAAAAAATGCTCTCATCTTCCTTTTTCTCTTATACACAATTGGCTAATAAATTTCCATTATAATAATTATTTGAACAACATTTACAAGAATCCCCGATGTGGAAACTAAACCAAATACTTCAAAATTTGAAATTTGAGATAATGCAGTAAAGTCATTAATAATAAAAATTACAAATAGGAAGAACAACCCATTATGAGCAGTTATTAGATTAATAAGATTATACAAACCTAACCTATAATATACTATAAAAATACATTGAACCGGAATACCTTTTACTATATGGGTTCAAGGATTCATTGTATCGATGAGTGGAAGGTTACATTGCTTGCATATACAGTTGATTGAATAGTACTTATAATTGTTTTTATTATATGAGATCAACAATACATGATGGAGTTCGAAGGGAGAACTTGAATGAAGTGAGTGGAAGCATAACAAGAAGTACAAACTTAGTTTTATAGTTCTCAAGTTCGACTCTCACCATGCCACGTGAAATTAGTCGAGATGCACGTAAACTTGGCCAAGTACCCAATCAAAAAATAAATATATATGGGAAGAATTTATAGGTGTACTAGTTTGACCTTAGAAAATGGCCAACCTACAATGGCAATTAAACGTAACAATAAGTCAAATATGTAATGAAAGGGAGCAACACTTACCCCAAAATAGAGTCAACACAATCCAACATCAATCTACATGAAGGAGGGAAACCAAAATACAATAATGTCTTTTCAAGATGGTGCAATGTGTATATTTTTTCTTAATGCTTACATTTTACTCCATGAGGACCATAACAAAAGCAATAGATTCTTATTACAAACAAAAATGTACACCATGGACGATTTTGTGAGAAAGTTATAGAGAAATAACTTTTTGTTAAGCTTTTACGTGAACTTTTCCACTCTCTAAATTCTTTAAACAAAGCAATAAATAGTGAAGTGTGAATAACAATCACTTCTAAACATAGGGGGAACAATGGTAAAACGTGAAGAGAAAGGGGACCATAATTTAATTTCATCAAAAAATTCCTGAAAGCGTAATTCTGTATTAGTCTCTGTCTTCTTCTATCTATCTATAATACGGGTAATAACGTTCCAACTTCCCAATCCAACTAGACAAAGATCCTCTAATCTATGAGGTACTACTGTGTGGTGGCGGCGACGACGACGACGACGAATCTGCCATGGCCATGGCACCACCCTCCTCTACTATACTCCTCACAATCACAGTCACAACGGCTGCTGCAGCGGCCCCACCAACGCCAAAACTCCACAATTCCACGGGCCTTCTTCAGTCGCACCGATTTCGATGGCTTCGCTAAGCGTGCGGCATCCGGTGAGCTTTGGAGAGACGCGTGGCGGAGCGCCAACGATGGTTTTGAGCAGCTCCTCTTCGAGACCAAGAAGACGGCTGAGCGCATCGACCGAGAGTACTCCGTCTCGCGGCGGTTCTCGGCCGTGGCAGAGTCCGCAGCTGGCCGGGCCAGGGAGCTGGACCGCGACTTCGAGGTCACGCAGAGGTGGCGGACTTTTACTCTCGATTTTAGTCGGAACTGGCCCAAAGTTTGTTCCTTTCCAGCTCTCCCTCTCCTGTCTCTCACTCCTTTCTGTCTATCTATCTATCTTTCATTGATTATGTATTCGTATGTGCATTTTGATGCCGTTAGTTTCGCGATTTCGTCATGAATTAAGTTGAATTTCGTTTTTTGCCAATGGGCTCGAGCGCAGTTGGCATCTCTTGGTCCTTCCTTTGTGGGAGGCCAGGATTCGAGTGGCGTTTGTGATTTAGGGCTATGGACAGCCTTTAGATCCTTGTGAGCTAACTTGCTAACTTCCTCTTATCCCCGCTAATGTATACCGCTGGAAAAAAGAGAGGTTGAATTTCGTTGTTACCTGAGTAATAGTGGTGTGAATTGTGGCCGTGTCAGAGCCTCTTCCCAAGTCAGATGGAGAGCTATGGATTTTTCTCTTTTTAGACTCTACAAACTAGAGTATGGCATTCAAATGAATTTTCAAAGTGGAATAGTGGATTTGTGAAATGTTAGTGGTCTGAGTCTAGCTGTGCAATAGTGAGCGATGCTACTGAATCTATGATTCCTTTTGATGGCTTATCATGCAAGATTTTTCTAAAGTTTTTGAAAGAGCCATCGAAGTTATTGTATTTGTCCTGAAATGTTTCCAAGTTTTTTGCCAAGTCTTACCACCTATATTGAGTAATTTTGGACCCAAGTGGATACTAGAAGTTCGATTCATGATAGGATTGTTTGCCTTCAGTTATGTAGCATTGGTCTCATAAACCTACCCAGGAAGACTCATCATCAGCCTCTTGTATAATTTCATTCTTGCAAAGCAATATTGTCCTTTATTCAATAGAGAAAAACAAGTTAACTACTCATTTGTGTTGTGGGTCCATGGCCCTACTTCTATCAATTGTTGCCGTGCTCTCCTCATGTTGTTCTAAGATTACCGTGGGTTCCTCTAGGCTCTATGTCAACCCCATGAGGTGACACAATAACCATTCGAATGCTCACATTTGTCCCACTTGCTCTGTTCCCCTCTTGAACCATCCATGCTTCTTTGGAGCAAGACTAAGATTGTGCCTCATTCTTTTCTCTCTTTTATTTTATTTTATGGGAAATGCATGGTATGCAAGGCCAGCTTGCACACTTTTCAGACTAATCCTTACAGCCCTTCCCACAGTCGTTTCACAAGCTTGCAGGTGGCCCGTGAATTACTGGCAGGGGGGTCGAACCTGAGATCTTAGGAGGGAGCAAATCCCTAAGCCCCAAGCCTGAACCACTAGGCCAAGCCCTTGGGATAATTGCACAGTTCAACCAAATTTATCTTTGCTTGTAATAACACGTTTTGAACATCATTGGCTAGACCAAATGAATATCCACCTAAGCATCTCCTACGCCTCATGATTCCTTAGATTAATAGTTGCGTATCTCTTGCAGATACTTGTGAAAATTTTGTAACCTAGTTCGGCTCTATTGCTTGATATTGTTTTGATGCGTGAATATGAAGTCATTTTATGTGTTTCTAAAATAGTTACTTTTTTTAATGTGTGTTTTTGGTATTCTTGCAGTACAGGAAGCAACTTAATGACTTTTTGGATTCTCCATTAGGCAGAATTTTTGCTGTGAGTATCACCTCGTATTGTGTTTCATGATGTGCTTCTTGACTCAACTATGTTCTTGAATCGCGATGAATCCCTCTTTGTTTGGCATGACGTGGTTCATCCATCACGTCTGGTGAACATTTTGAAGGAGGGCCTGTTTTATGCTGTATATTTTCCGTCAGCTCACTTGCATCTTGTTTAATTTTGTAGACTATATTCTTCATCTGGTTCGCTCTATCAGGATGGATGTTTCGATTCCTCATATTTGCAGTATGGATATTGCCATTTGCTGGCCCGCTTCTCATTGGAACAATCGCCAATAATTTTGTCATCAAGGTAAAACAAGTTGTTGTGCCATCTTATGGACTCATACTACACACCAGTGTTTTTAAAACTGGACTGGACCGGCCGGTCAAACCAGTTGGCCAACCAACTGGCCCCTTGTCCGGTGTGGTTCAACTCTAGTACCCTTTATTTATGAAAACTGGGCTGTTTCCATATAACCGACTCTAATGCCCGGTTAAACTATTGAACCAATTAAACTGTTTTGGGTTGGTTGACCCAAAGCATTCATAGCTTTTTACTTGTCTCAAACCTGAAGGCGCTGGTTACGCTGACTGCCTCTAACAGGCTTACAATAGCGCTCAGAATCATAGAGGAAGCGAAAGCTTCCACTTTGGTTTGGAACCAGTGTGGGATTGTAAAATTCATATTTTACTATTTTAGGGCATTCTTTCACTCTTTCACATTTTTCAAAGAGCAACATGACACTTGCAATTATATCTAAGCTACATATGTGATTTGTCAAGCCCGATCTTCACATATTAAGTTATAGGGAAAAAAATCGAAATGGTCCTTATAGTTAAATGTTTGTGTCAACTTGGTCCCTGTAGTTGTAATTGGCTCGATTTATACTCTGTACTTTCCATTTCGTTCCAATTTGGTCCAATTGCTAACTGCCATTAGTCCTTTTAAATAAAGACAAAAATAAGCTAATAAAGACAAAACTAAACCAATAAGCTAATTTTTTCGTCTTTATTCAAACAAATTGGATTTTGATTATAATTTTTTACTTTTTAGGTTCCTCTCATCATGACGAAACAATAATCTCGAAAAAGTTGATAAAAAAAACTAACAAATGCGAAAAAAATTGAATAAGGACAAAAAAATAAGCCACTTAACTTATTTAGCCTAACAACTCTTGAGTTTATGCAATATTCTGACTTTTGGACATGGTTCTTTATCATGTTGTGACTTTTAGATCTATATCAAGTTGTGATTTTTGGACATGGTTCTGTCTGCATTTTCAGTACTATGCAAAAAATAAGGCATCTCACTATTTGTCCACAAATTAAATAGGTAGACAATACCAGTGGTTATGTTGCCTCATGGCTAATCATAAAAATGCTGAATTGGAGAGCAAATTTTTGCAGAAAACTATAGCCAAATTTCTTCTTAGGTGCCTCCTTATCAATGGATAATGGAAGAATGAGCTATGTTTCGGTTTAGAGGTATATTAGGTAGGTCTATGCAAAAAACCCTTCTACCCGCAGACCCGAACCGACTCGAAGGGTCCCGGGTTGGGTCGAATATGTGCTTCGGATGGGTACGGGTTCATTTTCTATTAAAAATCAGATTTTGGTTTGGGGTTCGGGTTGGTGCGTTTCTTACTCGACCCGACAAATTCATAAAGATTAATTCGATTTTTAGTCGAACCCGACCCGACGTAAAGAATCAGGATCGGGACGGTTCTTTCCCCTTTTTTGTTCAGTTTGCGGGCCTAAAACATTTTTTACCCGCCGTGTCGGGTCGGGTCGGGTTCGGGTTCGAGGGTCAAACCCGACCGTCCGACCCATGCACACCCCTAATGTTTGGGCAAGAGAGGAATGAGAGAATTACTGTTTTAACCCCAAAAAAGGGGCCATTTGATTTTACTGTTAAAAGGACTAACGGCTGTTAATAATTGGACCAAGTTGGAATAAAATGGAAAGTATAGAGTATAAATTGAGCCAATTACAACTATAGGGACCAAGTTGACACAAACACTTAATTATAGGGACCATTTCAGGTTTTTTCCCTAAGTTATATAATATCAAAATTTAATTGCTCATTGCAACTCTCTTCAAAGAAAGAATTGCAAAGAAAACCAAAAATACCTACTGTGTTTGTTAGAGAAGATAAATTATGCTCAATAATATTACTAAATACACTTGCAAAAATACCATGTGGTTGTTCATAAAAGATCACATGAAAATGATTCATAATGTGTGGTATATTTGAGCTATATTTATACGTACATATCTATTTATATTTTTTATATTCAAGATGTAACGGTTCAATTTTGGCTCACCCGCGGTTGAACTCGCGGCCCATCAGCCTGGTCTCTTTTTTGGTTTGCTCACCGGTCCGGGTTTAAAAACATTGCTACACATAGCACAATTGTATAGAATCAAAAATGGTTATCCAATTTCTTCATGTCCAAGTTGGCCATGAGCTTTTGGTCCCCTTTCCAACTCCCCTATTTCATTGAGGACGGTTGTACCATTCTGGATTAATATTGGTTCCTCAATTGAACTTGTGGAACACAAACACTCATGCATAAGATATATATAGTATTTTGTAAGATTTTTTGAATGAGCCCTACTGGGGGTCTGAAAAGAAAATGAAGATATCTGCCCTTGCACCTGGGTCCAAACTATGAAAAACAAAAAAAATTAATCAAAAACTAAAGTGTGGGAATTATGGATTGAATATATTTTACGTACCCGTTGCAAGTTTTCTGCATGTCTCCATATCGTGCCAAGGATTTATTAGTGGAAGGTTGGTCGGATAGATGCACCAAGGCCCCGTTACTCAATAGCCGAATTCTTTTTACTTTAATTTCAGGGCACCATCCTAACAACTAGGAAATTTATGTCTTCAGTCCACGACTTTGCTTCGCTAAAAACTACGCTATTCTCGCTATTACTTCTCTTGTTTGTTGGTTTGGGCCTATGGATGTAGAATTCTAATACCACATCTGGACCTGTGGTCTTACAAGGAGAGAATAAAAGCCACAGGGCCATGGAAAGTTTGCTTTGTCCTAATAATCTAGATAAACTGTATTGTTTGTCTTACTGCTTTAATCTATTTGAGCAGGGGGCCTGTCCAGCTTGCAAGAAGCAGTTTGCGGGTTACAAGAACCAAGTAGTTCGTTGCACAGGCTGCAGAAATATTGTATGGCAACCACAAGGGGATTTCTTCTCAAGAGGTAGTAGAGGCAATACTCGGAGAAAGTCAGATCCAGATATAATTGACGTTGAGTTCGAGGAGAAATGAGTACAGAACCCCCCAAGCTACGCTTTATGAATTGTGTCGTGGAGATTCAACAGGAGTTACAGGACATTGAGAAGACAGGCGAGAGTTAAAGATATACAATAGCCACACTTGACTCAGTATGTTTATTGTTTTTGTGGGTAATAGGTCTCCTCGATCTGAATTGCTTGCAAGAATACTCACTGGTGTTAATCTGTATGATATCTTGTTCTTTTTCAAATTTGACAAACAATAGAGGGAGAGGAATTTTTTTTTTTCCTATTCATTATGTCCAATTTCTTGTATGTAAACTCTCTCTCTCTCTCTCTCTCTCTCTCTCTCTCTCTCTCTCCTGTGTGTGTCTGTAGCCGAAACAAAGACGGATTGATGCTGTTATAAGGAAAGAGAATATCATTGGATAGACTACTTAAGATTCATTGTGTGGACTCATGCTGCAGCTGCGGGGGCTTTTATTGACTATGGGGTATAAAATCGGACTACTGAAGGAAACTTTGTGATTATTTGGAGAAACATTTGAGCATAATAGTTACAACTTTCTAAACTCCTACTTCTTGTATGTAAACTCTCTCTCTCTCTCTCTCTCTCTCTCTCTCTCTCTCTCCTGTGTGTGTGTGTAGCCGAAACAAAGATGGATTGATACTGTTATAAGGAAAGAGAATATCATTGGATAGACCACTTAAGATTCATTGTGTGGACTCATGCTGCAGCTGCAGGGGCTTTTTATTGACTATGGAGTATAAAATCGGACAACTGAAGGAAACTTTGTGATTATTTGGAGAAACATTTAAGCAGAATAGTTACAACTTTCTCGACTCCATGATTTCGCAGGAGTTGTGAATCTGTAGAAGGTTGGAAATTGTAGAGACGAAGATGATAGATTGCTTCTCGTCGTCAAAGAGCAGCTTGATAATGCCTTTGTTAGTCTGCAAGCTGAGGAAGTTGCTGCCTTTGTCGTCCTTGATTTCCTCCAAAACATTGATGATCTTATCTGGAAAGGTACTAGAGTCAGAACCAAACATGATATTGGCAAATTTGAAAACATTGTGTTTCAACATATTATTTTGTTCTTTTACTTCTATTGTGCCGTATATTGTTGAAATGAATTACATACGAAGGTGGATCATACACTGTTTTGAAGCTGTTAGGGCTCCTCCCAAGTATTTCTTTCTGAAGCTCAATGTCGGTTGTCTTTGCTTTAGATGGATTCTCACCCATTTGAGTCCTCTCTCACCTGTTCAAGCACTAGTTTATAGAGCACACAGGCTTGAATGTATTTGGAAAGTTTTCAGGAAATTATGCTTGGCTAGCTATGCTTTTTTTAAAAAAAATTAATGAAATTTAGTAATTGTCTCACTCACCAGAAGGCGTGATTATTAATGTTTGAACACCTACTTTAAGAAGCTCTTGGATCCTTGGGAAGTATGCGTCTGCTTTAGCTCTTGATTCGAGTGTTGCAGCTCCTCTTAGACCTGTTAAACACACAATCTATTCTGTGAACCATTTAACCTAATCACAAACCAAGATGTTGCTTCAATACCCATTTGATTCAAAAATATCACTCACGTGGCTTCGACTACAGCAAATGCTAACTGTAATAGGAGTAGTTTTCATGAGAAATGACTATATTTCCCTCATTTTGGACATAATTTTTTCTCGCTTTCTATTTGGGTATGAGAGTTGATGGGAAAACTACAATTTCCCGTCCATTTTGCACTCTAGTCCTAACCAAAAGGGTTATGAGTTTCTTTTGAGCTACGCACCTGTTGTGTAGTTAGACCACAGAGGTAGGTAATTGGCGAAGTATGGTTATCCTAACTTTCAAATCTAATAAGCTCCAAGACAAGACAAGAGTTGAAGGTTTGTGAAATATTACACGTTGCAGCTGTGGCTGTTAGTGTGATCATGTCAATAGGAGTTTGGGTGGCCAGGCCTGACTTCACAGCGGAGGCAACCCGAGCCCGCTTTGCCCCAAGGGCTTCTGCTGCTTCGGCACAAACTGCGGTGAGTAAAGCTGCAGCCGAGGCAACCACAACACCCATGTCTTGATCCCATTCTAAAACTGTTGCTCTTCCTCCACTGCTACTTGTCACGTGTTTGATGCGATCTTGTGCTTCTGTACCATTTCCATTGGTGGCAAATCCCGCTATGGCTGCAGCCAGTTGTGTGAGAGAAAGGGCTGCATGTAGTTTTGCCATGTGAAGTCGAACTTCCTCTTTCTTCTTCTCCCTTTCTGATCTAAACAAGTTGGTCAATGATTTTCCTTTCAGCCACCCCTTCATGTGACTGAAGTCCATCTACAGAACGTATATATGCGGACATGAAATTAAACGTTCTAACTCAGGAATTCATACAGAAAGGAGGAGGATATGGAAGTGGTGTTCTAAGAATCATAACCCACAATGCTGTTTTGAATTCAATTATAAGGTCCACATTTTCCCACACCATTAGGTTCGGAAACTTCGTACAGACTTTTGATTTGTATATCGTTATGGGAAACAATAATGAGGTACCTTTACGTCTAGAGTGCCACCACCACCACTTCATTCTGGTGCAACATTTTGTATGAAAGATTTCGTAAGAGAGAGGGAAAGATTACCCATGTTTTGTCTGCTTCGGTGGTTTTCTGCTTGCTATTCAAGGCCTGGTTGTCTAATGTTTTCTGTACCTTCTTCTCTTCATGCTCCTCTATCTCTTCATGCTCCTCTATGCTCTCGTTGGCATTCAGAGGCATGAACAAATTCTATAAAAGTAACACTTCATTTCTTAGAAAATATATTGAAACCTTATTCTAAAATTCTAAAGTTGTTTTGCACAATGAAAAAAGGAAAACAAGATTGTTTTCAACTTTTTCTCATTGGTTTCAGAACAGTACAAGACACGAATGATGAGTGGTTGAGTTCTCACACTTGATGGGAACATCTGTTGGAAGTCGGAGGCAGATGGGCTCCATGATCGGCACAAGAACTCCATGGCATGGTTGGGGCTCCTTGAAATGTCCATGTGCCAGTTATATACTGAACAAAGTGATTTGTTCTCCATACTTGAGTGCTTAGAAACTTTTCTCGAAGTGTTTTCCCATTCCCTGTTCTAATGAGTCAAATTGCATGAAAAGATCAGGAACTGATGCATTTCATAAAATAATTCATAGGATAAGATTGGTAATCATGCAGACTTACAAATGAGACTCCCCCTGATTTGAATTCTGGTAGTTCCTTCATGCATGCAAGCTGTTTCTACCCCTTGTTAGCTGCAAAAGCTGTAGTCTTATATATAAGCTAATTTTTCCATTCAAAAAGTTTGGCTCAGTTTCCCCATGTGAAATACTCTGGTACATAGGACTGGTAATTCCTATTGTTACCCCTGTACTTATTATATATAGGTTGCTACTGATTAATAAAAAGCAAGAGAACGGATACTCTGTCTAAGTTCACTCCACACCTTAATTTGTTCCTTAACCCTATCTACCACATCATGAGCTTGAGAGTCTGTCTAGTCATGTGGAAAAGCTATGCCATTGGCCACTTAACCGACACAATATTGAGTCAATAAATGTCTACACACATGCATAGTAGATGGCTACTGCACCAAAGAGAGTAGATAAATAAAGTAAGAGAATGAACCGACTCCTGTCCATTCATGTGGACTAGACTGCAGTTTGGGATCACGGGACTATATATCCAGAACAGCTGTGATGATGATCTGATTCGATCATTTGGTCAGAACAAAGTAGGTCATTTGGATCCATTGATCACCCCAACATCCTTTTATCTCATTTCTACAAAAATAGGCTTGAGTCAAACCTTCTATGTTTTTATGGACCTTTGCCAAATTTTTCTGGTGATTGGATTAGTTGGAAACTATTCACACTGCAAAAACAAGAGAAAAGACAGTTATGTTCCTAATATTTCCACCTCGTGACATGGCTACAGAAACAAAAAGGGGAAAAAAGTGCCAAACGAAAAGGTAACAGAAAGGATGATAATATGTACTACTAAGGTGCAGCTAGCTTCTCTAAGTGGGCAATGCTCAATATTATCTGAGCATCATTCTTCTTTTCATTTGTGATTCAACAGACAAGGGGAACTAAAGTAGTAGAGCACGTCCATTGTTTGATGATATTGTACCCGTACCCAACAAACAGAATGAAGTGGAAGAGGAAATTCTAATGAACACCAAGAGTTGCTTAACGGGGAAAGCTTGTCTTCTTTATGAAAAGAATGACTTGTATGTATATATATATATACTACTAATACTTGCTATTGAAGGTGGAGATTGGATCAAATAGCATACCCGTAAGTAGAAAGCTCCTGTTCTGAATCGTCCTCGGCCATTTTTATACAATAAGTGCAGGAAAACATTCTAAAAGTAGAAGGCACGTGAAGGGAAAGCACTCATAGAAATTATATAGTAGTAGTAGTTTACATTAACGAAGCAGCAACTTGCAAATAACTGATCACTTTCTATTTGAATGATTTGTTACCTTTTTTATGCACAGTTTCCCCATGAAGATAGAGAAGCGTGTCAACATCTTGGAGGATTAAGTAAAACGAAAGGCAACAATTAAGTAAACGAAAGTAAATAGTAATGGTAATTATATATGGTCCTCGATCTTAGAAGTAGTCCGTACTCCTTCAATCAGAAAGAACAGTGAGTATTGGGAAATGAGAAAAGAGTCATTTTAGGATTTGGGAAATTAGAAGAGCGTCAACCAGGATGGCACAGCACATGGTGTGGGGTTTCAGTGGAGGCTAGCTACGTACTCGCTGGGTCAAAACTGTTTGCCCAATCTAGTTTGTAGTACATGCATGAATAGAGCCCTTCTTGTATTGGGATCTAGGCTGCTTTCAAGTCACCAATTTTGATGCATGAGGGTGGGTGAGGCCTGTGACTGACAAGTGGCTCTCATTCATATGAGATATGATATGATTCCACAGCTGGAACTGGAAGGATCCGCACATTTTATACTTGCAAAATTTGAAAACAAAATTAATACACACAACACATAAGATACTACTAAGATACTCCAACCCCAATGTCGCACAGCTTATGCCTATTACTTTTTTTCCCCCAACAACATTTTTATGCCTCCACTGAGCTGAAATTTTGATCTTCTGTGTTGAACCAAAAGAAGGTGTGATTCGGAGATCGAACAGGATTGTCCCAGAGAATCAAAGTTTGCATACACGGGTGGGATTCGAAGACCGCCTACACCCATTTCCTCCGCCCATAACTTACAAGATATGCTGGTTACTTTCTTAAATTGTACAGCTGTAACGGTAGTGAAGGATTTTATCTAGGTGCTCTGCTTTGTTGATTTAAGGGGGAAAAAAAAATGAAAACTTGGAAGAAAGATGGTTTCCTTCCTTTTTACAAAGAGCAATTAAACAGTTTTTCCACCCGTGATTGCTATAACATGTCTGGCTTGTTGATGACAATCTCTCTCGCTACCCCAGGCGATGATCCCCATCATCTATTCTAGGTCAACTACTTTTGGCAAACCTTTTTTTCTACTTGAAATGACCCAAATAATATTATTTACTATTAATAAAACTCGAAATTCTTAACCTTGTCTCCACATACCGACAAGTCGTCAACCAATCTTGTGGGGACCCCATAATAAAACCCTACTGAAAACATGGTTTAGTACTGGAGTATCCAAGCGGAATATGACATTCTTCTGACTTAGCTACCTTGTACCAATTATTATTTGCCAAAGTAAAAAGCAGGATGGCGTATACTATTATTGCCTCAATTCACGTTAAATAATGGACAGATATAAATATATGTACCCAAATATATACATAGACAATCAAAAGCAAAGCTTGATTAGGACTTGCATATTGTCAAATGTACGTGCAAATTGGCCTGGACATCCAGTTATTTAAAAAAAAAAAAAAACTTTTCCAGACCTTAATACTTGAGCATCAGTTAATAATTATTTAGCTGTCTTGCAAAACCAGCACTACGGCATCAGCAGAAAAGCTTGACAAATTGGTTGCGCTTGGAATTATAATGGGAAGACAGGGCAAAGACAAGGTCTATGCAAGTGATAGATATAATGCTTTTTCCCTGTAATGGAAAAAGAAAAAAGAAAACTCATCATCAACTTGGGAGGTAATCTTGAAAATCAGTAAATTCAACTAATATTCAAAAAAGCAAAAAGTTCCCAACATCAGCATTGGGCAAAAACTAACTACTACTACTCAGCTTTCTCAGCTTCACTAGCTTTCTTCATCCTGGCACCAGTCTGGCGCTTATTCATGCGCTCCACTCGCAGCTTGTCATATGCCTTGAAAGATTTCATCTTATTCGTGACCTTAACAAGCTCCACATAAGGTTTCTCACGCACAATAGGCATGTAAGGACCTTGCACTTGTGTGGGTGTTGCCAATTCCTCTGGTGCAGAATCACCATCCTGCAGCAAAAAGTAGTTAGACTGAAGCCAAAACCACTAGGAAACTATTTTTACTAAGTTCATCCAACCGGTAACCGTTACCTTGAATTTGAGAGCCCGTCTTGGGAAGGCTACCAACTTGGCCTTGTATGCCTTGAGCCTCTGGATATTAGTTTGGAGACTCTCCAATGAACTGTTCCCGCGGGATGATCAATTACTATGCCAATGGTCGGGGCAAGCTTTTTCGGAATACCCACTGCCTGATCCACGGAAAACAGAGAGGGGATACATATATAAGCTGAAGATAATTTAGATTCAAAAGGGAAACCAACCGTCAAATACTTCCTCAAGAGATGTATAATGATCCAGATACATAAATTGTGTCTATTTCTAAGTAATAATGGAAACGACTGACCTCAAGGGAAAATCCCCTACCAGCTCGTAACTTCATATTGTACTTCAATGTCTGTCCATGGATGACAGGCCGAATTGGTCCTGCTGTAGGCCATGGGAAAATCTTCACAGCCTTCTTTTGTCTTGCTGACAAGAGAAGTAAAAGAGGATAATTTGATATTTTGGCAGTCAATAGTTGGATGGATATTAGTTACAATAACTCAACCAAATTGCAGGACTAAAAGAATAGGTCAGCATTTCTGCATCCTTTCTTGTCCTCTCGTTTTCTTCTTATAATGTTCTCTAAAGATGGGGGATCTATTTACCGATACTTCTTCTTGCTCTGCAGGCTGTCTGGTTAAACCAGGTCTTCACGTTGCTCTGCCGGTCCTTCTTGAAGTGCCCACTGGCACAACATTGTTATGCTTAACCATAATTTACCTGTGAAGGTATAGAATAAGTGAGAAACATACCCCAACGAGAAAATATAACTGGAATGTGTTCCATAATCACAGGTACTTCAAAATATTTTGTGACTTCCAACTAAAAACAAAGGTGCATCCAACAAACCTACACTTTGCACCCAAAAATATCAAAACCACTAACGAGTGGAAAAATTCAAAACCATCTTAGCCAAAACGGAAGTTGAGGCGCCCAATATTGTACTCAATTCATAAAAGGGTGTGTGTCATGTTGATGCCGAATTTGTTGGATAAAAGGATTAGAATCATAACCATGTCTCAAAATATAGGCGCATTTCATTGGTCATGGCAGAATATATATACACTACAAAAAGCAGCAAAGCTCTGTACTGACATACAGTGTTATGTCAAGAAAACAAACATACATGCTTTCATGGAAATCACAGTAGATAATAAAACGTAGATTCAACACATTCAGGCAGTGAACACTGTGCATGCGCAGATACAAGTAATTCAATTTGCTCCATAAAATCTTACTAAAAACACAATAACACTTACAACATCTCAATACAACAGACACACCTGCCTTTTTCATGAAATAAAATAGACAATTCTCTGTAAACTTATCTCATCTCATCATCACTAAATAAAGAAACCATATTGTAAAGCTTATATACCAACAGGAAAATGGCAACACAAACTATAAACTACATCTTAACTAAAAGCAGAAGGACCTTTATGGCCAAAACATTTTCTTTTGTTGTAGAGCATATTGTACCAATCTAATCTAATGGTAACAAATTACATCACATGGTCGGCATAGCATTGATGTAGATAAGTACCTTATTCAGTAACACATTAAAACTAAAGAAAAAAGGCTACTTTTCTTAACGCTAGAGAGAAGAGATAATGTTAAGTGATGTAAAGCCAAAATCTATAACACCCGTAACTAGACAGAGGGCTATACTATACATATGTATATAAGTTAAAAATATTAAAGTGACTGGAAACATACAATATAGATCTCAGCGACAACCAAGTAAAAATGCCACCGATGCTACTTTAGGGCCGGTTTATGGTGCTTCTGATCTAGCCCAAGACAGGCCTCTAACTGTTGAAGCCCATGCCTTCTGTTTTGTTCTGTTCTATGGCCACATCTTAGAGCCTAGAGGGACCCATATGCCATAACATAACATCGGTCTTGTTAAAATTATGTTGAATTACAGTACTATTAGCCAGTTAGTGTCTAGTTCAGATCATGAATTTCGTAGATATTTTTCTGTTGAAATTCTATTAAAAAGAAAAGCGACAAGACAATGAAAAATTCTTAAATAATTTATTTTATTCAAGAAATGCTCCTCCACAAATTGATGATTTAAAGGTAATCTTACAAGTTTTGGAGAAGTGAAACTGAAGACAAATTTAGTCGTTTCTATAGGCACAAATCTCTTATTTCCACACTATTGTCTATCGGGGTTGTAACCTTCAATGAGGTCTTTGTAGTTTCACGCTAAGGCATCTTCTTTGAGTTTACAACAATTATTTTCTAGTAAAAAAACAGGTGGTGAAAAAGATTAAAAGGCACAACAATTAAGGTATAGCTGCAGATAACAATATTCCAAAAGGAAAGTTGATCGAATAATTGAATGCAAGCTAAATTCTCCCCACTCCCTGCGGGCTGAATTTCTCCCTGTCGTCATCCGGCACATGGCCACGCTTGTTTAGGTGCGTGGGGAGCATCAGATACATATGCTCCATTCATTTATTTACAGCATTTTCAACTTCGGAATAAAAGACCTTTTACGAGAGAAGGGTGGGCAGGTTTTCTTCTCATATCCCATCCAATTAATCCACTAGTTGATCTATCACTATTCACTACCACCCAAAAGCTAATTGTGGAGAAGATTGATCGTGAGGCCTCTGCATGCATGTGTAATTTGCTTTCATCAGCTTCCAACCATTCTATTCTATTGTACTACTAATGAGATCCAAAAAGTTGTCCAAATCTTTATAACAGATTAAACCAAAGTCTACTCTTTGGATTTCGGCAGCGTTTTTAAAAAAATAATAATGAACCCATGATGTGAATCAACACAAAAAGAGGTGAAGACAGTCAGAGAGATGCTCCTGCCATACCTAGCAACCCTTGTCAATCTATGCCGTTGAACAGTTGCTGGGAAAAAGTAACAAGTAGTTATGGACATGATCATTTTACAAGATTTGTTGGTGAGAGCAATGCTCTGTTTTAAGTTGTTTTAGAAAAAATCTCTCTCAATTACGTAATTTATTTTTATGAGGCTTATTGAAGACCTATCTGTGAGCAGAGGAAGGGCCCCAAACGTCCTAGGCTAATTCAATAGAAATACAACCAAAGAGGACAACACCCCAACATAGATGTAACCAAGTGTTTTTTTGCAGCAAACCAAAGTTCAGAGTGCATACCATAACATGTCTCCTCTCTCAAACTTACAACACAATACTTCCACAATACTACACCTTTACTCAACTCCCCCAGCTATATGGTCTCCATGAACATAAAACAGAAAACCAGTTTTATTTATATCGCCATAGCTAGATACTTTAATATCTTAGGGGACACCTAAAGCTCCCCGGTTGCTTTACCATCCTCTGTTCTTGAATATTTCCAATCCAGAGAGGACGGTCTATTCCTTTTGCTGTGTGTCAAGGTTGTTGGGACTCGTCCAAGTCTTCCATTGGCTTCTCCAAATCTTCAAGGGGGCGGAAGAAGGTCTTCTGCTCCAGCACTGAGTCCTCCCCACCATTCACTGCCGATGATTCTCCTCCTGGAGCCGCCGGGTCATTCCCAGTGTCAGGGCCGAATACACCAGTTTGAGGGTGTGGAGCCCAGTATTTGTCGGACTGAGGCTCTATTACCTCATCTGGGACCACCGTTGGACGGACTTGATCATCCACGTTCTTGTCGTACACTGAAACGTGCACAGCCCTCCTGCACATCACCACATCATCATAATACTTAATGCAGTAGAGCTTTAAACGAATTTGCGTAGAGATGGCAATCAAAAAGGCTTAAACTACATCTGGGGAAATTGCCATATATTGCATTCCCAGTAGAACAGAGAGTACCAATGAAATATCTATGGTTCTTTTTAAAAGGAAAACTATGCCCCGCGAAGAAACAATCTTATTCCCGGACAACCCCTGTTTCTTTTTAAAAGATAAACTGTTCCCCACCATGTTCTTGTCCCCTTCAGTAAGGAAGCCAGAGAAACTGTTTGGGGCTATTGCCTCTACATATATAATCATGAATGTTTCTGGGGAACCCTCAACGAGGCCAAAGAGAATGATCTTTACAAGACAAGACAGAAAGAAGAAAGAAAGGATTGGTCTTCTCAAACATTGAGGCTTTGCCGACGCTCCTAAAGTACTTAATCTCTTGACAAATGACAAAAGTAGGGGTAATAGAGAGGCGAGGTTAATTGCAACACTTCAAGATCCAATGTGACCATCGTGTAGGATGACCTCACGTGATAATCAACCATTCTATCAGACAAGTACTCCACTCTACACAAGCAATTCCTATTCTT
>BPLS01000445.1:423214-502680 GCA_019656275.1 Rhododendron kiyosumense
GGTTCACCCATTGCTTTTGGAAACAAACAGTGAAAGCAGCCTGAAAACAAGTTTCGAAAGAAACAATACAAATTGATATTTGAAAGTGGCAGCCACAGCTCCATTCTCCATTACCTTTTGGTTTAAACGAAGTGATTGATTGGTTTAGAACATAACTAAAGTAATCTTCTCTGCCTTGACCTCTAGCTCATGATCTAAGTTGGGGACAATCATGTTAGTTGTGAGTCGTGACCCTGATAGTCATACTCGACAACGGAGAACCAAGAGAGATCCAGTAAGGCTGTAAAGAAGTTATGCAACAAGTCTACGACAAAAAGAAACGCAAAACTTAAGCCCCAACTGGCCAGTTTGTACCTATTGTGTTTATATGCATACAGAATACTAAATAGAAAAGACGACAAGAAATTATTCACAGAGCATCTCAAGTGTGGGAGTGAGCAGGAGGCAAAATATTTCAAGAGTCGGTGTAACACGAGATGATCATTCACTAGTTACAGGAAGTGGTTTTAGCAAAGCAGTCATTGACTCGTACCTGGTCAGTTCTTGAACAATCACCAAAGAAAACTACATAAATTAAATTACTTCGAGAAGCCTAAAATGCCCTTGAACCGCGGGTTTCTTTGAATAAACTGCACACAATTCCTTTCACATCACACTAAAATCTGAGGTAGGACAAAAACGGAGAGTTTTTATATTTTACTTTTATTGTTTTAGAATAAGATTTTGACTACGAGGATTTTTCGTTTAGGTTAGAATTATTAACTTTCAGTATTCTTTTTTATTTTGATTTTCAACTTTATTATGACTCTTGGTTTACAAAAATTAGGATTTTATTGTAATTAATTGGGAAATATCTTTTCTTTAATGCCGCTTGTTTTGGCAAGATTTAAGATTTCTTTTCCAGTAGAATTTCTACGGTTAGAGTCTTATAAAAATGGTTGTAACCTATTCAATTAGAAAAAGTTTATCATCAATAATATTGCAAAGTTTCTCTCTCTTTTCCTTTGCACAAAGTTTGTTTGTGATTACGAGTTGTTTATCTCGTTTGGACCTAGTCTCTTGTAAATTTTGCTGCGTCAAAATCCCATTCCAATCCCATTCCACTGATTGAAAAAAGAAATCCACATATTCAATGGCTATTTTCGTTGCTTCAAAAAGTCAAAACAACTACCACCACAATTTGTTTCTCATTAGTATGAGGTGGGCCAAGAACACCACCGAAACTATAGTAGAACTTATCCGAGAATTGACACCTTTAACTTCCTCCCTTGTTAGTGTCATGCCCGAGGATCAAACCCAAAGACACAATCACACAAAGAATTTATGTGGTTCCCTCAACCAAGTACATCAACAGCAGCAGGAATTTCACTACTAGGAAAAATTACAAGTACTCATAGTAGTTAATCTCACCCTCAACTCTCCCAATTGAGTTCTCTCTTGCCTCTCTGATACCCAATCAGCCATAGGATTACATATTTATAGGGTCCAAGAATGGACCTATTCAACCAACATCTCTTCTGTCCTGACTTATGTTACACACGTTACACAGACACTACTTTAGCGTCTCCATACCCATACCAAGCTTTTGGATAAGTGGTGGATCATGCTTGCACCCGATGCTAGTACATGACATAGATAAAATATAACCAGGACATAAGATTAAGATGGGTGCTTACCTAATATCCAGACCGGATATCTGGTCCATACTAAATTGTTTGATTAGGATGTTAATCGAAAACTTAGAGCTCACCATTAAGAGTGGCAATTCCCGACTCCCAAGCCCCCTATTAAGTCTACATCAAGCCCCTATTCAATTGGTCATCAATAAAAATATCCAAGTTTTCTGCATTCTCCCTCAAAAATATTTCCCCAAGTAGTACAAAGTTTGCCGAAATCTATTTTTCAACTAGTATTAGTTTTCTACCTATTTCGTAATTACATGCTTTTATGTAGGCTACAAGACTTGTAAATAAATAAAGCAAAATAGGCATAACAAGAAAACATAGAATAAATAGGAAACATAAATAATATCCTAAACTGAAACACAATAATAAAACCTAGAAAATTTGGTAACATAATATTCCTAACATTATTATAACATAAACAATTACCAAAAGATACAACTTACCCAAAAAAAAAAAAATTCTTTTACCTTTAATTTTACATTTTTTTCGAGAATAATTTTTACCCAAATTCTTAACAAGTGAACATATTCCGAGCTGCCAAGTGCTCTGTGCTCCTTGGCCCAGGCGAGAGTTCAAACCCACCAATCTCATCCCTTTCTCCTAGATTAGTACTAATAGTTGATTAGGATTTACCTTGTACACGACCAAAAAGAAAAGAAAACAGTCCGAACTTTTGGTGGTCATAGTGTGGCATTTTTTTTGGGTTTGGAGAGCAGTTAATTGAAACAATTACAGTATGATATTGTAAAGAAAAAAGGTAGATTGAAACGACAAGTTAGTTGAATTACTTAGATACCCCTCCACAGGGACAAAGATATCCTCCAAGGCGGTTAATTTAATCCTTATCCTTATCCACATCCATATTCACACACTCCCACTATCAACTCCAGCAAGAAATAGGAGTAATTAGTACGGATTAAACAGAAGCAAAAAATGAATTGGAATAAATTAAAAGATGTCATTATGAATATTGCTTCTTCATCACCGTTAAAAAATAACGGCAGCTGGAATAAATACTATTTTGTTATCGTTTGTTGGCAATTTTTGTTGGGGAAAACAATTCCATGGGTTCTACGCACACAGTAGTACTCCTAATTAATAAGCACAAGACCCGTACGATGATGATCATTTTCTAAAAAAAAGCTTTACTATATCTGTTGAAATATACTGTATATAAATGAAGGAGTACCTGATGAGAGGAAGTGAAGGAGAGAGAGATGGAGGGGGAGAGGTTCCGGGTGGAATGATCTGGTTGAGGAAACGCTTGGCAAAGCCCACGACTCCCCGAGCAGACCTCGAATTGGCGGCCATACAAATTACAATATCACAGTTGGCTTCTATATGTAGAGAGAGAGAGAGAGAGAGAGAGAGAGAGAGAGTAGCAAACAGTGGCCGGGGCTAGAGAGAAAGTTGGGAGTTGAATAGGTTCCTCAATCTAAATCGATCCAATTTTCCCCACAAAACTCCTCCTCCTCCTTATATAGGAGTACAGTACATACAGTAGTGGAATAGGAGAATGAATTTGTTTATCAACAGCAACAGCTGATGGCTACTTGGCTAGTAGTATACTGTATATGATATGCTAATTGCTATGCGTCCTCCTGTATACTGGAGTATATCTCTTCCCCTGCTTTCCACCCACCCCCGTACGGTTGCCTTTATAACAAACAAACCAACGAAATTACCACCCTCTCCCCTCCCAAAACAAACAAAAAGGTATGCGTTTCTAAATTTTATTTTGTTTTAATTTTGTTCTTCAATCATTATTTTATATCTTCAATTTTTTATTTCATTTCTCTTTATCTCTCTTCAATTTTTACTCCTCTCTCTAATCATTACCATATTTATCTCTCCACCCACTATCAAAACTAAAATAGCCAAAGTTACAAAACAAACAAAGCCACTATTTCTGTTCTATAATATTTGTCTAGTCCATAAAATAATAAATTAAAAATAATGTATTTCTTTTAAAAAAAATTAATTTTTTTTATAGAATTTATCGAGTAAATTGTTGATTTTTTTTTGAATTTTTCTTATAAAAATTATAGTATTATTTTTACATTCTCATTTTGCGAACCCAATAATTATTATGGGACGGAGAGAGTACCCCATTCGAAATAACAAATGGAATCAAGTTCCCCTCCCACAGGAAACAAAAATTCTAACAGCAGGGACAATTTGCAGAGAACTCCGCAGAGACAAACGCGTTTGGCTCCATTTTGGGTTCCGAAAAAATTCCGAAAAATATCCATAAATATTTGAATATTATTTTATGGGACCCTATAAAAAATCAGCTCCAGCGGATATCGATAAGTATTACTTTTGGATTCGTAGGGCGAAACAAAAATTCTAACAGCATGGACAATTTGCAGAGAACTCCGCATAGACAAACGCGTTTGGTCCCATTTTGGGTCCCGAAAAATATCCATAAATATTTGAATATTATTTTATGGGACACTGTAAAATATCAGCTCCAGCGGATATCGATAAGTATTACTTTTGGATTCGTAGAGGCGAAACTGCTCAGTTCGCCCCTACGAATCCAAAAGTAATACTTACCGATATCCGCTGGAGCTGATTTTTTACAAGGTCTCATAAAATAATATTCAAATATTTATGGATATTTTTTGAAATTTTTTCGGGACCCGAAATAGGGCCAAACGTGGAAATTAGTTTACCATTGAGATTGGGGTCGCTGTCGGTTTGTTTACTTAGTCGGTGCCGACCGGGAATGTCCACATGGACACTTCTCCCAAATGCCTAAACTAAACTGACGTTGCGTGTTTTAACGCCGTTAAACTAAAGTTGCGTGTCTTGACTTCACGGGACGGGAATATATAATGTTAAAAGAATGAACGGACTACTTTTTAATTACTCTTCATTACTAGTATGTTACTAGTACAGTCTTTGAATATATTTCAATTTGAAAATGATACTGGCACTCCAAAAATTAATGAAGACACTTCAAAAAACAAAAGAAAGTGGCTTTTGAGTTACTCTGATTTTGGAGTGTCTGCATCAATTTTTAGAGTGCCAATATCATTTTCCATTTCAATTATACCCAATAAATTTGTAAGTAGTAGTATTCCAATAAAATTATTCCAATTTTCTATTATAAGGATCTTTGTTTTTTTATCTATTTCTTTGAGTGCTAAATTTTCACATTATCTTTTTATGCAAACAAATCAATTTCTACTAACTTCTGATGAAATTTCAAATATACTCATCAATTTGTTATTTTACCTTAAAAAATGTATAAAACACTATAAACGTGTGGGTTAAATTTTATTTTTTGTGTGCCCCCATTAATACAAATTTTTGAATCCGTCCTTGATTTATCATACTCAAGCTCTTCAATTCTTTATGGGTCTCTTTCATACTCCAACTCTTCAATTTTTCTATGGGTTCCATTGTTTGCTATAGTTTCCCCATATAACAACGTGGTCTCCTCAAACTGAGTATGTGTATCATTAGTGGTTTCATTTTTTGAATTTAACTTTTTTAGAAAAGTTTACACACACATCGATTATAATTTTTTGGGGGATTTATCCCACCGTCAAGCTCATCTAAAACTCAGATGTATTTTATGCACTTTTGTATGAATTTAGTAATTTCTTAAGATGAGAAAGTCAAAAACCAATCAGAAATAATTAAGAGAAAAAGAGAAAGATGGATCACCTCTATCCTAAAAAATGAGCAGTTAATCTTCCAAGCAAAGGTAATAGATTACCACATGATCTCCACCAGATCCACCATTGATGGCCGCGTTTTATATATCCGCATCTCTTGGTTTGCATGCACGTACAACTACTAGTAATAGTATTTTTTATTTTTATTTTTTACTGCTAGTAGGCAGTAGCCATTGAAATAAATAAATAAATATAATCTTCTAGCTAGGTAGATATATCCACCATTAAATGAGTCACACTGATGCATGCAGGAGTTACAAGTCTACAGCCCACTTGGCTCATTTCTGGCCGGGATACTTCAATTCCACGTCTAACAATTAACACAATCATCCAAACCCACAAGTAACATGTCATTTTTAATTAATTCTAACAATGTCGACGTACGGGACTTCAAAATTAATACTAGTAATTCTTTAGAAAAAAAAACCAAACAAACAATGAGACTGCTGCACGAATATGGATACGAGTACGAATAAGATTACAGCACCTGTTTTGTATTTTGAATCTTGGCATGTTTATGTCAACTAACTATTTTGACTTAGGTGTATGAACACGGTGACAAAGCAAATTTTGACTTAGGAATTTGTTGCTTCATAAGCTCAAGTTGAATTTTATTTTCCCAGCAACTCTTGGAGCCACCTTATCTTTACATACAAGCGCGTGAAAAGGTTATGAGAGAAGCTGCAAGGATTAATCCAAGATACGGGTAAGCTAGTTTGAGATAATAATAATAATAATAATAAGACGGTGTTTCTAATGCCAAAATTATTTTTGTTTGTGCCAAAAGTGTAATGTATAAAAACCTCGTACGTTGCATAAGGTACCAGACTAGTTTTGGCATTATCATTTTTTTTCTAAAAGATTAGGAGAATAAAAATGGGTTAATGGGCCCTTAAAAGGAAAAGCTTCTCTGACAAACTTGTTGGGCTTATAAAGCAAAAAAGTCCAAGTTCTTAAGCCCAAACAGGGTGACTGTTTAACTTGGAGTGACACTGAGTTGAATGAATAGGAGTAGAGTTAAGTTTAAAGTTTAAACGCAGGCGCGTGACAATCGCAAGCACTCCATTCTCCCCGCCACTAGAAGGTTATCTGCTGCTGCTCTCCCATCCACAAAAACACGTCTAACCTCCCTCCACTGTGAGTGCGCTCTCAAACCCCCCCACCCCCCAAATCTCTCTCTCTCTCTCTCTCTCTGATTTTGTATCAAACATGTCATCTGCGGTGGTTGCAGGTGCCTCATCCTCTTGCTCCGCTGCTTTGACAAAGAGTTATTCCCTCAAAACTAGTTCAACCTCATCCCCCAGGCCACTTGTTCCGCACTCTCTGCAGGTATGCACTCTGTACCGAACCCACACTTGGTTTTATACATACTCCATTGTTTCGTAGTTGCATAATATGGAATTTTTTTGTTGAAGGTTGAACTAGTAGTATCCTAGAGCCTCATCTTTTTATTTTTCTTGTAAATTTTGCAGAATTGCATTCCTTTCATCTACATTTTATGGGGGAAAAAAACACTGACTACCCAAAAAGTCAGGAATAAAAAGAACTGAGAGAATTTGTTGAAGAATAGAATATTCGATCATATGATATATTTCTTTAAGAACATGCCGCAATAAGAGTGGTAATGTCTTGTTTAGTGACGCAATTAAGTTCCATGCTAGTTGCTAACCGACTTTACTATGATTGGATACAAGTAGAGAACCCATTTTGACACTATTATTATTATTGTTGCTCTCATTCTATTCCTCTGTGGACAGAAAACTCCCTTTCAAAGGCTCTCTCTTCTAGATGCCAAAAGGGGCTTTTCAAGTTCTTTCATAGCTGACAAAAGAAGTAAGTTTAGAATTCCCAGAAGACGTCTTGAAATCACAGCAAGAACTGCTTCGAAGAACATTGAGGTTGAAGTTGACAAGCCACTGGGCCTAACTTTGGGTCAAAAGTCAGGAGGTGGAGTGGTCATTACTGTGAGTGTTAACCTTATATTAGTATATCACTGAATGCGCAGGCATTTCATCCATTGGAAGAACAAATAAAATCTGTGTTTTTCTGTTTGGTAACTTGTCCTTATTTGAGGGTATTTGTGCACCGTGATGTTAGGCTGTAGAAGGAGGTGGGAATGCTGCAAAAGCAGGGCTCAAGGCCGGGGACCAGGTACTATACACCAGCAGTTTCTTTGGAGATGAACTTTGGCCTGCTGATAAGCTGGGATTTACGAAAACTGCCATCCAAGCAAAACCAGATTCTGTCTACTTTGTTGTTAGCAGGTTCCCTTCCCATCTTCTGTTTCTCCTCTTTCATATGTAGTGAATATTGTCTGTTGTACATTCCGGAGACTGCGAAAATTCTGAGAGTATACTTTTGTAGTTTGGTATTGAACTAAGCCGTCCATGGTATTGAACTGCCTTTTCTTCTGGATAACTGGTTTAAGTTCCTTAATCATGAACCAACTTACTCATACTTGCGTCTTGGATAAAATGTGTGGGCAAAACATCCATCTAGAAAGATCCATTGATGCATAACTTATATCTCGTGTGCGTATCAGACCAATAAACAAAGCGATGAAAAAAATCTTAGTACTAGGATTCCATGATATGTAGGCATTAGTATTCATTTGGAAAATTTCTCTGAATTATCATATCCATATCATATTACTAGTCTTCCACAGCCCTCATCATGCTTGCACCTCCATGGAGCTTAAGTTGAACTTTGACGATGATTTTTCACCGTAGAAGTTGCTCCAGATGCCAACCAGCCACACTTGAAATATGGTTAAGAGCTACTAAGTTACCGTTAAAGGCTGGAGCAGCACAGTAAGTAGAGAGGAACTGAGTTACCGCTAATTAATGGTGATTTACCCAGACAACAAGGCAACTTATTGTCTTGCAAAATTCGCACCTCAATCCTGTGGGCTGGCATTACCAGCTCATATTTCACTGAATTGTCGACTTGACCACACTCCATAGCTGGACTTAGCAATGTGCATATAAAACCAACATACCGTAAAGGCTAATGGCACAATGTTGACAGTGTTCTCTCTTTAGGTTATTTTTCCATGGCACTCTTCTGATCATTGATGGCTTTGCCAATCTATATGAACACTGTTTGAGTTCATGTAGTAAACATCAAATACGTTTCGTGATTTTCATTCTAATACACGACGAAGATGAATTTCATGATTGACAGATTTTCTACTTATGTGGCTTGAAGTAGCGTTATATAAGCCATCAGGTAACATGGTAGTCATTTCCGGTACCAAGCATGTCTTGAATTGCTTGAGAAAAAAAATACAAATGCACTTCTATTTTAGCAAGCTCCTATAGATTACCAAAACTGACAATTAAATGGCATATTTACTTGAGAAGGAAAGCCCCCTTCTAATAATTGATAGAAATTTCATGTGATGCAGAGGCATCGAGGTAGATGTTAAAAGACTACCAAAGCGTCCAGCACCGCCTCGCTTTGGCAGGAAGTTAACCGAAGCTCAGAAGGCAAGGCTTACTGTGCAATAATGCAACTTTCGCCTTGCTTTATTTCTTTGTATCATTTGTTTGAAATGAGATCTGTGTTATGTCCATGCAAATATGAATGAGGTTGACCAATTTTTCAGGCCAAAGCAACGCACATATGCCTTGATTGTGGCTATGTATACACCATGTCGAAACCTTTCGAGGAGCAGGCAAGTTTACTTATGAACTTTGGTTAAACCATTTGATTGGTATCAGGGTCTAGGGATTACCCTGGTTCTGTACTCCTCTGTTGTGTTTGAACCCGATTCTCCTTTCCTCGCGTTCAAATCAGTATTAGCCCTGTGAACCATTTTGCTGATCAGTGAAGAAACAAAACATCTTTTGTTTCCTCGGAAGTACTTATTCTGATGTTTAATGTTTGTGTGTTTTTGGGATGTCTCGTTGCAGCCGGATGACTATGCATGTCCACAATGCAGAGCACCAAAGAAGAGATTTGCTCGGTATGATGTTAGCACCGGGAAGGCAATAGGTGGGGGTCTACCTCCAATTGGGGTCATTATTGGGCTTGTGGCAGGTCTTGGTGGAGTTGCAGCATTACTCGTTTATGGTCTTCAATGAGAAACTCTTCAACTCTGAATTCAATATTCTGTTCCATTCGTAGTATCATTTAACCCCGAAATTCGATTTTTTTTTTTTTTTTGTTTCACTGCCGTGAAATGAAGCGTGAAAATATGGACTTGAGAAAGGTGCATTGGAATTTGGAAGTCTCTTTCGGAAACATATGTAACAAACTAGTGGAGGGTATGTGTGTATGAAATGGTCATTTTGAGGGGATTATTTCATAACTGGAGAATTTTGAGTTTGCACAGTTATCTTTAAGTTAAACAAAAAGAAACAGTGCTTCTTCAATTATTGGGAAGGCTTGGTTTGGTGAAGTCAGAAGTGTATCCGATTTTAATACAGTAATAACGACTTGGTACCTAGCGCCCTAGCATATGCACAAGTTGGCTATAATGTGGAGTATAAACTTCACTTGATTGGTACATTGGCGTAAAGTATTTGAAGCATTTGTGGGGGATGATGTTCAATCTGGACTCTCCTGGATTGAGCCTCCTCTCAAATCAGATCTTATTCAAGCTAGCCCTCTCTCACCTAACTTTGCAAAAGAAGGGAACCGCATTAGTGCTAAGTCGATTCTTGAATGAGAAGGGAAGAGTAGAGCTTAAGGAGGGAGAAAAGACCCTACATCTGTAGGGTGTCATTGTATTTTTTTATACGAGTGTCCTGCCTTGGAGGCCAGGGTATAGGTTATTACTACATGACAACATTGTGCCAAGGTGACGTCGCCGAAATCCATCGCTCGACAGTCAGCTTTCGACAACCACCTTCTAGTCGAAAGCCGCACATGATGATCCACAGGTTCTATGTTGGGGTCATGCAGGCGATTGGGCCATGTGGATAGACCATATAAATGCCACGGGTTGGGTCGTACGGTTAACGATCATTATGCCTGATTTATATTGAAAGACTGTGTCACATGGCAGGGCCCGGTGCCACATGGCAAGACCAAGATGATGCCATGTGGCCCAAGCCGAATAATTCCGCACACTGCCTAGTTGAGTATAGCAAGCAACAGTGTCGATGGTGAATAACTAAATCCATTCTTTGTTGAATTCTAACATGAACGCATGGAATATCGTAAATTTATGTGACAGAAAAATGAGTATGAATGACTAAAAGAGAGTGTGAAAATCATTTTCAAAGTAATTCCAAATTTTCCCACTGAAAATTCACCAATCACATTCTTACAGTAGAGAGAGAGAGTATGTGTGTATAGTGTAGTGTGGTGTGGTGTTACTAAGGGGCGGACTGAATAAGAGGCACGTGGGGTCACGAGCCCCCACCCCATCCCTTTTTTCTTTTTCTTTTTTTAAATTTATAGTTTATCTTTTATGCAAAAATGAGAGTTTTGTTTGACAAGAATGAGTGGAAAAACGAAAAACCCACACAAAAAATTCGATAGGGAGAACTGACTCGACGCTTGATTTACTTTGTCGTTGCCGGTCGCTCGACTCTGTGGTTGTCGTCCGTCACCTCACCGTTTTCCTCTCTAATTATCAATTAAATTTGGGATTACACGGCAAAAATAATATTTTATTGAAAAGACTTTTAATTTGGGGCTATATAATTTAGGACATTTTATTCTTTTCTTTTAAGGTTCGTAATATATATCTTGATTGTTTGGGAAAATTAAGCCTTCATTTTTTTTACTTGGTTTTTATTCAATGAATGAAATTTACAATTCAATCTTCCATAATATGTGTGCCTAATTTCAATTTTTACTTAATGTTATTAGTATAACTAGGATTTGTCTGTGCCTGAAGGCACGGCGCAACGTGAGATCTAACTAGTGGCAATTGTACAATTAAATTTTTTTTTGAGAGAGAGGGAGAGCCGTAGGATTTATGGAGCAAATTAATGGTCAGGATTTATAGAGAGATAAGATTTAAAAACCTTTCTCCCTTACTTATTAGGCTCCGTTCCAGAAACCTTCTTAAAAAATAAGTACTTATTTTGCCACTTCTCAAAGAAAAATAAGAAGGTTTGTTCCACAAAATCCAAATAAGCAGCTTATTTCACATTTTCAAACTCAAAAATAACGTAAATGAGAAATAATTTTTCAATTTTTTTTGCACCGTATTAAAGATCTCAATGAGATTTATCAAATAAAATCCATATTGATAGGAAAATTATTTGCGTAAGCACATGATTTTTGAGCTTGAAATTGTCTTCTCAAAAAATAAGTAATTGTTCCATCTTTTCAGGAACAAGCCTTCTTTTTACACAAAAAATAAGTTCTTATTTCGTTTCTGGAACGGAGCCTTAATGTTATTAGTATAACTAGAATTTGCCCGTGCCTGAAGGTACGGCGCAACGTGAGATCTAATTAGTGACAATTGTGCAATTAATTTTTTTTTTGAGATAGAGAAAGAGCCGCAGAATTTATAGAGCAAATCAATAATTAAGATTTATTGAGAGATAAAATTCAAAAACTTTTCTTCTCTGTTATGTATATGTAGATGTACCCCACGGGAGAGGCAAATCCTAATCCTGAGTCCACCGCTGGTGTTACAGGTGTAGTTCAGTTCTAGGCTTCTAGCAACCAATGTGGCCATAAATGGACTGAGGGACAGTTCCCGTGAAAAGGCTGTACGTGCTTTCTTCACCCATACTCTTCTGCAACGCGCTAATTCCTCAAGGGGTAAACTTATCATTGCCTCTCCTCTTTATCTGTTCTTCCTCGAGGAGTAATAAAAGTACGAATTCTCCACTTCCCACCTCCCAACAATGAAAAGGCGCTTTTTTGCAAGGGAAAATTTTCAAAATACCCCAAACCTTTACTTTAAATTTCAAATGGATTCTCAACCTTTCAAAAAAATCAATTTTGCTTTCAACGTTATATTTTGTTAATCAAAATGCTCCCTTCCATCCGAATAACTAACGAATTTCGTTAAAGGCTTCGTTAAATAGCGTCCCGATCGAATTTCGATGATTCGAGCCACTCAATGTGATTAAACCTTAATTTTAAGGAAACCCACGAGAAATCAGCAAAAAAAATGACTGAGAATGATTTCATCTGAAAAGTTTTTTATTGAACATTTTAATAAAAAACTGCTCAAATCAAGTCCTTCTCGGTCTTTTTTTTTTTTTGGCAAATTTCTCATGAGTACCCTTAAAATCACGTTCTAAACATATTGAGTGATTCGGATTATCAAAATTCGATCGGTATAGGGGAGGTGCAGATCGATCCAGATTTTGTTTAAGTCGGGACGTCCGGATTTTGCTTCGGTTCGCACCTCCCTTTTTTGATTGAATTTCGATGATCCGAACCGCTCAATGTGTTTAGAACGTGATTTTTAGAGGTACTTGTGAGAAATTCACAAAAAAAATATTTGGTAAGGGCTTCATTTGAACAGTTTTTATTGAACAGTTCAATTAAAAATTGCTCAAAGCCCGTCTCGGTCATTTTTTTTGCCGATTTCTCGCAACTACTCTTGAAATCACTTTCTGAACACATTTAGCGGCTCATATCATCGAAATTCGATCGGAATGCCATTTAACGGAGCCTTTAACAGAATCCGTTAGTCATTTGGATGGAAGGGATGTTATGATTAACGGAAGATAACGTTAGGAGTAAAATTGATTTTTTTAAAAGGTTGAGAGTCTAATTGAAATTTAATGTAAAGATTGGGGGTGTTTTGAATTTTTCCCTTTTGTGAGAGATATAGAGGGACGAGAGAAAGAAGAGGGAGAACTGAGAGAGAGAGAGAGAGAGAGAGAGAGAGAGAGAGAGAGAGACGAGGAGGAGGAGGAATGGAGAGGAAGGTAATAGTGGTTTGCTCTATTTTGGGATTGCTAGGGCTTTTATCTGCTGCTACGGATTTTGCTGCGGAAGCCATGAGGACAAAGGTAAATCACCCATCTCTGTTCATGTGTAAAAATGTGACGCAGAATGTTGATAAACAGAAAACAAAATTTTTTTTAAAAATAACGAGATTAAGTGAGAGTTGATCTTGTACGAACTGATGTATGCAGATTGGTTGGTTGTTTATTTGCATTTGAGTTGTTCTCCTTCACTCTCTTTTGTAACACTCTGTGTGTGTGTGTGTAAATTTGATTACTATACGGAATAGTCATAGATGCTATTTGCTTTGAGGAGAAATTTATTAGGTTGTTTTCAACTAGAGGAATTGTTGTATATGAATGGTTTAGTGAACATTGTCCTTAGTCGAAGAAGAAATTTTGGGTGCCAAGGACATATTTTCCTAGTCAAACAAACAAGATTAATTTCCTCTGGGGACCTGTTTGATTGACCGCATTTCCGGCATTTGCAACAATTTAGTGCCAACACTTCTTTTTTTATTATTAATCAGCACATGAGACATGCAATACTTGTGGGATTAGTAATTCCTCTCTCTCTCTGAGTCCTGTGAGATTACTAATCCCAGGGATTTCATATCCCCTCATTCAAAATCCGACCAATAAAACACGGAAAAGGTGATGCAGTATTTTGTTATGTCCATCGATATGAAAGGGCCACTTTTTTAGTGAAAATTTTGTCTTGCCAATTTACAGCTGAAACAATGGACGACATAGATTCTGGCTTGGTTTTTTTTTTGGAACATTTGATATGACCAAAATGAACAATGACAAGGGTCAGCTTCCCTGCCTCTTCATGCTATGAGGATTCTTGAATTTGTGTGGCACTTAAAATTTAGGATGTGGCTTGCAAGTCTTCTCTAGTATCAAAAGGGTTTCCCAGAAGCCAACAAGTGTTTCTGGAGCTTCTAGCATATGTTCCGCAACCTGCAATACAAGACGAGGATTTTTTTATTTTTGTTTGTATCTTTTTTGTGAACGGCAACAAGACAAGGATCTTGCCATCAGTAATGTGACCACTTAATATTTTCTTAGTAGTAGTAGTTAAGCAGATTTGAAGAATGTCTTCTACTGTTTATTCATGTAGGCGGCTCACTAGATTTCGGAATTGGGATAAATTGCCTACCCGAAATTTGTACAAATCACTAAATCAGTGAGTGACTTAGAGTTTACAGTTCATACATGAAATATGGAGAAATTCCAAAACTTATGTAAACAGTTTAGATACCTTATTCTATTTTTGAATCCTTTGGGTTATTTTCTCATCACGTTTGAAAGGTGGAAGTGTGCTATAAGTCAGGTGGTCAGGGAAAATAAGACAGGATTCAAGGTCTATAACCGGTCTACACTCTCGGAACCCTGGATAATCTTGTTTGATTATGAACTTAGGCTCCGTTCCGCTAAGGTTCTTATTTTGTAAGTACTGTCATTCTCTCACAACACATCACCTTTAATTCAAAACATAAGTACTCATTTTAGTTTGTGGAACACACCCTAAGTGTTGTACTCATGTGTCGTTTCTAGGTTGGTTTGTAATCCATGTTTATTTCCCTGACTTCGACAGTTATTAAGATGGTCATGGGTCTGATCAGTTAATCTATCGTGTAGTATCTGGTTAGTGGTCTCTCAAAAGTCAAAGCAATGTTGAGTGGTTCAGTTTCTATTCATCCTGCTATTGTTTTGTTGACAGGGTTCTCAAGTTCAGCCAACCTCTCCTACATGTGCATACTCCAGCAGTACAGCTATGGTTCTTGGATTTATTTCCAACATTGCTCTTTCGGTTGCTCAAATTATCATCAATGTCACAACTGGGTGTTTTTGTTGCAAAAGAGATCCTTATCTATCAGACTCTGATCCGACGTTAGCGCAAATCTGCTGTGTTGTCTCCGGGTAATTCCACACTTTGATTTGGTGGTACTGGTGATTTAGATATTCCCCTTTTACTCTGCTTTCTATGTGATTCCTTGAATTATCTAGCGTTTATGGGCCAACTGCACAGATCTGTCTGAATTTGTTAAGCATGCCTCTGATTGTGGTATCATCAGGCCTAGTGGTTGGATACTTGGATCTAGTCAGTTACTGACTTGAATCGTATTGAAATGAAATTTCCTTACTTATATAAATGCTAGTTCCATAGATCTGCATTTGTGGAATATAATCACTTCGCTGTGTTTGGTATGTGGATGGAAAGTAGCAGGCAAGGCAAGGAGGGAGGGGAAGGGGGTTGGGAGTTGCTTGTAGGGTGGAAAGTGAGGTGAAAGAGAAGGGATGGAATTTACTTGTACCCTAATGAAGATAAGGGTTGCAACTGGCAAACAAACTTAATGGCAATTTCTTAAGTTGGTGTCTTGAAATGGGACTGTCTTTCTCTTTTCCTCATCCGCCCCTTTTCTTGGGCAGACATGCTAACGTGCATTGTGAGACCCCACCTTTCTTCCCCATCATATCTCCTCTCCGTCTGCTCAATAAAACAGAGCACTGAGATGTCCATATTACTATTATTTACGACTATCTTTTCACATGCAATATGCATATGAAGTTCTTTGTATCGGCCCAAAACTTTTCAAACTTCGACGGGAAATCTTGATGTCTTTATGTAACTTCGCTTCCCAGTTCATGTGATCTCATGTTATCATTGTAGTTTGCTTGGTTAACCAATGTCTCATCAAGTATATTCGTTTAGTGCATGTAAGTGGGTGCTTGATTCTAGAATTTCCTGTTCGAGGCAAACACTTCAAGTTGTTTGTCTTGGTATACTGTTGATTCGTCCATTGCTATTCCGTCTTTAGGATTCCTGTCTCTTCTATCTAATAACCATTTTGTTTGGATTTTTGAGTTCTCAGTTTTGTTTTTGTCTCCTTCAAAAGGTGAGCGATCACCCTGTGTAGAATCCACATTTTGCAACTTGTACGTTCAAGCTAATTCAGTGTGCATGATAACCTCATAATGCAGGTTCACATATGTCATAGCATTCCTTCTGTTCTATGGCAGCTACTACTGCTATCTCGTGTGGCGCGGAGTCTTTGCTGGTGCTGCTATGTTTTCCCTTGCTACTGTGATGCTCAATATTGTGTATTATCTTGTCTTGTATTTGGCAAAGAACAAAACTGATGCTTCACGGGTTGGGCCTGCTGCTGCTGCTCCTAATCAAGCCGGCATTGCATTGGGGCAAGCACAATTTCCTCCACCGAACACCCAAGCTCCAGTTTTTGTCCATGAAGATACTTATATGAGGCGTCAGTTTCCTTAGATTTGTTTAGGTTAGGTTAGGGGTGTCTTAGAATGATGCAAAGAAGATACCTTGAGGTTTGGAAGATAGAACATGAAGAACCGTGGAGTAAATATATCATATATTCATTGCTATCAAGTCATTACCCGGAAATTAGCTCAAAAGGCTTACCCCAAAAAAAAAAAAAAAAAAAAAAACTCCGAAAGGGCAAATCAATGGTACAGATATACTTTGAAGTGCATTTGTATTGTTGATATGCCCATCCAATTATCTTTTTATGTTATCATTATAGTCGTCGATCATCTTATAATGTTACGGTCGTAGCTGTTGATCATTTTAGAGATACAAGGCATATTTCCTAATAAATATATCACTTCTCCCCTTACTTCATAGGGCAATGTTGCTTTTTTGACAATCGATGGTCTATCAAATTGGAAACATATTACACGTGCAAAATTAATGCATTGAGTAGCATCAATTAGACGGATCAAAAAAAAAAGAAAAGATTACCACCAAATACTAATTCATTGAGAAATGTAACCTTATTAAATCACATGCCTTAGGCTAGGTTCCGCTAAGCGTAAAGTATTTTTAGTTAGTTTTGTTCTTATTCAAGATTTTTTTTGCCCTTGTTGGTTTTACGCCAAATTGATATTTTCTAAAATAATTGAATAAAAGTAATTTTTTTTACTTTTTCAATTCTATAATCTATAAAAGTTTGGCTCAAAACTAACAAACGAAGAATAAAATTAAGTGGATATTTCCTAAAATATTTGGGTAAAAGTTAATTTTTTTTACTTTTTTCAATTCATCTCGTCGAGACTAATTAATAATCTACAAAAGTTTAACGCAAAATCAAAAAAAAAATTTGAATAAAAACAAAACTAGCTAAAAAGCAATTTTTACTTAGCAGAACAACACCTTACTTAGAGTAAAATGCAGGAGCTTTCGTTTTTTTGATCATTGACGGAGCCTTCGTTGAAATGTACAAAAGACCCACTAGACTGTATCTAATATTTCGGCGAAAAAGTTACAGCCGACCCTATCTCTCTCCCGAGAAATTATTCGGCAACGGGCAACACACAGGTGGTGCCTTCCACTAATTAGAATTTTTCGATTGAATTTGTGTCAGACTTCTACCGGGGAGGAGAAATTATTCATGATTAAAATTTAAATTTGGAATACTGACACAAATTCAGTCGGGAAATCTAACACGAATAATTTCTCCTCCCCCGGCCGAAATCTGACACAAATTCAGTTGGGAAATTCTAATTGGTGGAAGACACCACCTGTGTGTTGCCCCAAGGGCAACGAATAATTTCTCCTCTCTCCCGACCCCGTGGGTTGCATAATTCTGTGCAGACAGTGCAGCGGTGGAGGAAAAGACAGTTGTACTATTTCAACTCTTTTTCTTTCTTTTTTTCTTTCGTTTCTCCGTATCAATGACTTGTCATCTGATCGATGATAGTTTTATCTCTAATTTTACGAGAATTATTAGTTTCGTCTTTGAACGAATTTTGTCTACAAATCGAATTTTCTCAATCGAGGTTGCTTCACAACGATTTCTATGCTTCAGCGTTCTATCCCTGCACGATGTCTTTGGCGAGACAACTCGTGGTGGCTTGGCATATCTGTAGTTCTTGGGAGTTCATTGGTGCGTTCATACTTGGTTGGAGTACATCTGACTGTCTGGGTATTTGGTGTTTTTTGCTATTGACTTTACATTTTTTCTCATTTGAGACTCTTAGTAGATGTTAGGCAGTTTAAAGTGTCGTTATTGTGTCAGACCATGTCTGAGGTAAGATGAATAACATCGATTGCCTTATGATATACGAGTCTTGTATTTGTTAGATGATTGGTTTGGCTTTTGTCCAAATTCTTTGTAATGATCTCCGTTTTGTAATTGTCACTAGACATTTATCAATACAATCTTCTAACTTTTGACAAAAAAAAAAAAGGAACTGTCTTATCAGCTAGGCATGTTGTTGTGTTTTGTACTCCCTCCGTCCGCATTTGTTGGTCTCTTTTTGAAATCTGTGTCATTTTTTATTACTTATATTTTTTAGTTTGGATCTCAAAAAATATACTCCCTCCGTCTCATTTTCATTGTCTATTATTCCTTTTTCACTTTTTTGTCTCTTGCGTATATCTTTCAATCTATAATATTTTTCATGATTTTGACATCTTTGTATTATAGAACAAATTGAAATCAATCAAATAAGATCCATATTGCATATTTTTGGAGATTCACATTGAAAGATATAAGCGATTGAAAACTGCACGAACATCAAAAAAGGACAATGAAAATGGGACGGAGGGAGTACAATATGGATCTTGTTTGATAGATTTCAATTAGTTCTATTATTCAAAGTTGGCAAAATCATGAAAATTATTAAAGATTGAGAGATATAAGTAATAAAAAATGACACAAATTTCAAAAAGGGACCAACAAATACGGATGGAGGGAGTAGTGTTTTTGGATATGAGTTTTGTAGATAAGCAAAACAAAAAATTATGTCAAATTTTTTTTTTAAATCTTAACAAACTTTTTTGGTACCTTTTTTTTTTTTTTTTATACATCTTTAGAAAAGCAACAAAAAAAGTTATCAAAAAAAATGTACTTTAAGCGAAAAATTAGCTAGTTTTGACTTCTCTTTGTGACCATTTGACTTATTAGAAAATAACTTGTTTATTTTTATCGAACATATGTGAGAGGATATATGCTATATACCCCAAAAGTTTAAAACAAGTTACTGTATTAATCCTTACCCAAAAAAAGTTACTGTATTAATTTCAAAAAAAAAAAAAAGAAGGCGAAAAAACATATATGACGAAACAATC
This sequence comes from Rhododendron kiyosumense, assembly GCA_019656275.1. Classification (NCBI taxonomy): domain Eukaryota; kingdom Viridiplantae; phylum Streptophyta; class Magnoliopsida; order Ericales; family Ericaceae; genus Rhododendron; species Rhododendron kiyosumense. The sequence continues at coordinate 442,566 of BPLS01000445.1, forward strand.
AAAAGTGTAAGAATCGATTTTTCATGCATTATTATTGCTCATTCATTTTGCTTAATGTAATTCAATTAAATTCACAGCTAATGAATCTTAGCATTTTCGACAGACTAGGTTACAAATGAACTGCACAAATTTTACTTCAATAATTCTTTCTTAAAACGTACGATTTAGCATATAGTTGCGGGCCTTGGCCACGAACCTCTCAGTAGTGTATACTATAGTCAAAGTTACTTGACATGCATGATTTAAAACCATAAACAATGCCTAGTTGTTGAGGATAGCAAGCTTAAAATAAGTTTCAACGGTGAATATGAGAAACTTTTCTTGTTGAATTCTAATACGTAAAAAGAAAATGTTAAGTTACACGAAACCAATTCATGAAAAGATTCTGGTTTCATGGAAAGATTCATGGGTTTCACGTACCTAACAAATTTCTACGGTAAACCAACTTTTTCCTACTGAAAATTCACAAATCACATTCCCATTTCCCACAGTAGAGAGAGAGAGAGAGAGAGAGTAGAAATGTAGTAGTAGTAGTAACAGTAGTAGTAGTTTAATACTCATTACACACCACCCTACACTTCTGGCCTTCTGGGCTAATGGAGTGGGACAGTTGACGTTAAAAAGGCTTAACGTTTTCTTCATCTTTACACTTCTGCAAAAAATTGATATTCGAAATTGCCTTTCCCCATCTATCTCCTCTTTTTTATCTATCTATTCCTCAAGGAGTAATTAATAAGGTACTCTCCACTTCCCATTTCTCAACAACGAAAGAGACGCTTTTTGGAGAGAGAGAGAAGAGTGAGAAAAGCAGGAATGGAGAGGAAGGTAATAGTGGTTTGCTCTATTGTGGGGTTTCTAGGGCTTTTATCTGCTGCTACGGGTTTCGCTGCGGAAGCCAAGAGGATAAAGGTAAATCACCCCTCTCTGTACCCATATGGAGTATATACTGTAACGCAGAATGTGTTGGGGACAGCGGAAGTGTGAGTGGATGAGAGAGAGCAAAAGATACGATGGAAAAATAAAAGATGAGAATAGAATTTGATGCTAAGTAGAGAATCTGGAATTGCAAGGATTTTATTCAATATCAAAGCTTTGGGATTTCTTTAGATTTGCAGTGCTACTGGTCCTGCATATACAAACTGATTTTTGGAATCTTTGGAATGATTTCTTGTGGTTTGTCTTTCTGCACAATCAGCACCTCTATTTATACTTGCTGTAAGATTTCTCCACGAAGACTTTTCATCTTCCAAAGCTTCTTTGGGAGTTTAAACATCACCTTGCACTTATCTCTTTTGACTGACCCTTCAAGAGGATAGAATTCCAGATTTTTCCATCACTTAAGACTCTTGGAAAATTACAAATTAACTTTCAACAGAATGTTTGTCGAAGCACACCAAAAAAAAAAAAATCGAGATTTAAGTGAGAGTTGATCTTGTACTGAGCTGATTTTTGCGGACTGGTTTGTATCTGCATTTCAGCTGTTCTCCTTCGCTCTTTTTTCTTTTAATAACATTGTTTATGTGTGTGTGTGTGTGTGTGTGTGTTTTTTTTTAAATTTGATTAGTACATGGTTGCTAGGTTCATCTTCATGCTATAAGGATTCCTGAATTTGCGTGGCACTTGAATTTAGGATGTGGCTTACTAGTATCTCTAGTTTCAAAAGAGCTTCCGAGAAGCCAACAAGTGTTTCTGGTGACTCTTCTGGCATATTTTTTGCAGCCTACAGTACAATAAAAGGATCCGGTCATCAGGAATGTGCTCACTTATATTTTCTTACTGGTAAAGCAAGCAGATTTGAACATTGTCTTTGACTAGTTATCCATATAGGAGGTTTCACCAGATTTCGGGATCAGCGACGGAGCCTGGATTTTGGTATTGGGGGGGCGCGAGATTTGAGGAAAAAAAAATTATTTAGTGATACAATATGATATTTTTAAAGTTTCCATGCTCATTTTCTAAAATTTAACCCTGCCACAAATATATTAGAATGCAATGCAAAATCTAAAATTTGCGTATGAAAAATATAAATAATTTCATCATGTCTCAGAATATAATTAAAAAAGAAGATGAATTGTGAAAATTTTATGGTTTTTCTGTGAAAAATTAAATATTTATAATAGGACTCTAGTGTAAATACTCAAAACTTGGGGGGTCCAGGGCCACCCCACCTAGTGCCTTGGCTCTGTCCCTGTTCAGGATAAATTGCCTATCCAATATGTCTACAGATCAGTGAGCAACTTAGAGTCTACAGTTCACCAACGAAATGGGGAGAAATTCCTTAACTTTTGTAAAAAGTTTAGACTCCTTTGGTGTATTTTTGTATCCTTCGGGTTATTGTCTCGTTACGTTTGAAAGGTGAAAGTGTGATCTAAGTCAAGGGAGCAGGGCAACCACCTTGGGAAAATAAGCCAGGGTTCAGTCTATAACCGGTCTACACTCTCAGCACCTAGGATAATAATAATATTGTTTGATTCTGGACTTGTGTGTGTGCTCGCGTGTCATTACTTGGCGTGGTTTGTAATCCATGTTTATTTCCCTGTCTTCAACAGTCAGCAGTCATTAAGATGCTTATGGTTCTAATCAGTTAATCTTTCGTATAGTCTCTGGACAGCGAAGTGATTCTGTTTGTACTTGTATGATTTGTGTACAGAGATACTTGATCAGTCATAAGTCAAAACAATGTTGAGTGGTTTCAGTTTCATTCATCCTGTTATTGTTTTGGTGACAGGGTTCTCAAGTTCAGCTAATATCTCCTTCTACATGTACATACCCCAGCAGTCCAGCTATGGGTCTTGGATTAACTGCCGCCGTGGCTCTTATGGTTGCTCAAATTATCATCAATGCCACAACTGGGTGTATTTGTTGCAAAAGAGGTCCTCATCAATCGAACTCTAATTGGACATTAGCACTGATCTGCTTTGTTGTCTCCTGGTAATTCCACACTTTGACAGTTGACTTGGTGGTGACTTATATATTCCCCTTTTCTCCGCTTTCAGCTTTTATGGGCCAACTGCACTGATCTGTCTGAATTTTTTTAAGCATGCTTATAATTGTGGTATCACCAGGCCTGGTGGTTGGATCTCGTCAGATACTCACTTAACTCATGTCAAAACTAAATTTCTTTACTGAAATAAACGCTAGTTCCACAGTTCTGTTTTTGCGGAATATAATCACTTTGCACTCTGTTGGGTATGTGGATGGAAAGTGGCAGCCATGGGAAGGAGGGAAGGAAGGGCTTAGGAGATCTATTCGAGTTGTGAATGCTAGTTTGACAGTTCAGTTTTTGTTTTTGTGTAATGTAATCATTTTACGTTGTGTTTGGTATGTGGATGGAAAGTAGCAGGCAAGTGAGGGAGGGAGGGAACGGTTGGGAGATCTGTCCAAGTTGCTTGTAGGGTGGAAATTGAGGTGAAAGAGAAGGGATGGGAATGACTTGAAGTGATTAGGTTAGGGTTGCAACTGGCAAACAAACTTGAGGGCAATTTGTTAACTTTGGTGTCTTAAAATTGGACTTTGTCTCTCCTCATCCACCCCTTTTTCAGGCAGATATGCTTACATGCATTGTGGTACTCCCCCTTTCTTCCCCATCACACTGCTGATTCAGCCTCCCCTTACTCCCCTCTCCCCTCTCTGTCTGCTCAATGAAACCAAGCACTTGAGCTGTTCAACGGAACTATGGAAATCACAATGTCTTTTTCTACTTCGCTTCACAGTTCATGGGATCTCATGTTATCATGTAGTTTGCTTGGTTGAACAAAGTTTCATATAAGTATATTCGTTTGGTGCTTTTGGGTGGGTGCAGGATTCTAGGAATCCCTGTTTGAAGCAAACACTTCAAATTGTTTGTCTTTGTAGACTGGTGATTCTTCCATAAGATTCATCTTAAACCTCATATAAGGCCTCTAGTCAATTTTAGGATTCCAGTCTCTTCTATCTAATAACCATTTTAATTTGGATTTTTTTGTTCTCCATTTTGTTTGTCTCCTTAATTACTTTATTTAAGAAGGTGAGCAATCACCCTGTGCAGAATCCACATTTTGCAACTAGTTCTAGCTAATGCAGTGTGCATGATAACCTCATAATGCAGGTTCACATTTGTCATAGCATTCCTTCTGCTACTGACAGGTGCAGCACTCAATGATCAACACGGTGAAGAGACTATGTACTTCAGCAACTACTATTGCTATGTCGTGAAGCCCGGAGTCTTTGCTGGTGCTGCTATCTTGTCCCTTGCAAGTGTGATTCTTGGCATTGTCTATTATCTTGTCTTGAATTTGGCAAAGAACAGCACCAATGCTTCATGGGTTGGGCCTACTGCTGCTCCTAATCAAGGCGGCATTGCGATGGGACAGCCACAATTTCCTCCACCAAACACCCAAGCTCCAGTTTTTGTGCATGAAGATACTTATATGAGGCGTCAATTTGCTTAGTTACTCACTTACTCTCTAGTGAATGGTGTTTGGATTCTGGAGTTGTCATCCCAAGATACCTTGTTGATGCAAAGAAGATTGGTTTAGGGTGTTGGGGTGTTTAGATTGGTGCTTTTTTTTACCCCCCCTTTTTTGAAAGGCTTCTGGTGTTTAGAATGGAGCTCGTTTGTTGGCACGACTAAAGATCTCCTTTTTCCCTTATTAGGCTTCAAAGACAGAAACATGAAGAGCCATGGAGTAAATATATGCGTAATGTTACTATCAACTCATTTGTATGGAAAATGGTAATGCTATCATGACGTATAAGATCACACATGTGATGGTGTGATGTGAAACGACCGAATGATCTTTTCTCTGAAATGAAATTGTGCAAAACACAAATGCATAACTGAAACGGGCTTCAATTGATAAATAATCAGTGTAAAGTTAGTGCAAGGAATCTATCATCAATTTTTATTTTTTGTAAAAGTAATAATTTATTTGACTTTCAGTTTAGTAATAGTAGTGCAGAGTGTATTACAGTATGAAACAATCATTCTATAATCACACCCATATGCACACTCATTTACGCATTCATATTCACAAGGGTGTGGGTTCTATATTCAGTATGTGTAAGGTTCACACACTTATGAGTACTAGTGGAATTACACGTGTGGTATGCACACTCATTTACGCATTCATACTCACAAGGGTGTGGGTTCCATATTCAGTATGTATAGGGTTCACACACTTATGAGTACTAGTGGAATTGCACGTGTGGTATTTTGTTGTTGTTAAGGGAAAATCAAGCGGAATCATTTTCTCGATTAACTAATTATTGTGTGCATATTGCACCTTCATACATTTGAAAGAAGTAATATATATATATAGATGAGTGTGTAATGGGAATGATTTTAGCATTTTTTTTATCATGAAATGTAGTGGACGATTGTAAAAGTAACGATTTCTTTGACTTTTGTTGAAACAAGTACCCAGAGTTTTGTTGTAATTAACTATGGGCCACAAGTTGTATTATTAGTTATTACTACGTTATTAGTATTTAATTTTGTGTTTAATAGTAGAGACATATGATATCATGGAATAGGACGATTCTTAACACCGAAATGTAAACAAAAGAGAGATTTTATGTGGTTCGTCACAATAAGTGACTGCATATAACAGAGTGGATATACACCCTTTCATGTCCCCAATTCACCCTTCATGTCCATGCCTTCTTTCCAGCAGCAATTTCCCAATCTCAGTACTGAGGGCAATACCCAAAAAACCATAGCCCAAAAAATCTAGTCATTTGACCAAAGAATTTCAGAATACAACATCCAATTACGTCCGAAGTATGACAAACCCAAATGTGATTGGGATAAAATTGAAAGTGACATCCGAAGTACGACCAATCCAAATGTAGGCAGTTGGGTTTGCCACCAACCTGCAAGTAAATGAAGATCAATCCACTATGAGTCAATAGTTGATTCTCTCTTCTATGCACGAAAAAAAGCAGAAGAATGGAGTAAAACTTAGAAAATAGCAACAAAGAATTTAATTTTCATACCCTAAAACTGGTTCAGTTTGATGATTGGCACGGTGATTCTCTTTTACCCAAAGAGTGCAATCAGATTGCCATGACTTGAGGAGAGTATGTCCATACGATTGCGCATATATAGTCATCCACCATCCTTGAGTCCTTGACTGTTCCACTTAACGAATGCGGTTCAAATGAGCAAACGGCTCGGGGTTTGCCTTTGGTGCAGGTTTGGCCACTTCAGGAGTCCCAAAAACATTCCAAAATCTCAGAGTTTCATCCCCTGCAGCAGATGCTACTGTACATCCATCTGGGCTCTGAATCAAAGAACCAGAAGGATAAAAATGCAAAATCAGGAAAACAGTTCACAAATAGGCAATAACTGGTTTCAAGAAACCTAAAATCTTTCAAATTACATTGAATTGTACCTGAGCCATGAAAAGAACTCTGGATGTATGGCCAGTGAGCTCAGCTACTTTCACCATTGAGGGGTACTTCCAAAGTGTAAGCTGATTCTGTGTAAAACCATGAGAGCTAAGAAGCTCTCTCTCATTCTTGTTCCACAGCAAAGCACAGACCTGTGAGCCGGTGTCAATTGAGTTCAAGCAAGCCCCCGTGTGGGTGTTCCAAAACTTGATGCACCTGTCACTGCCACCTCCACCAGAGGCCAGTAAGTTTCCCTGGAATGGACACCAAGCAAGGGCTTTAACAGCCGCAGTGTGGTCTTCAAGCCTGTGAAGCCAATGTGTTGGGGAATTAGAAGAAGCCGTGGATCTGTCCCATATGTGGAGGAGGTTATCGTTTCCCCCACTTGCTAACTGTTGCCCTGAAGCCGACCATTTTAACCCACAGACTTCTTGATGGTGCCCTCTGTAGGTTTCGACAATATGTGATCTTACTCTTACATCATTGTTGGTGATCTGACCATCCATTCCTCCAGTTGTCAAAATATGATTGTTCCAGTCAAGAGATCCAACCCGTGATTGGTGGCCACCTCTCAAGCTTCTTAGCTGCAAGAAAGTTACCATTAAGCCACTAATAATTCTCCACAAATTGAAAAGCCAAATGACGAGAGAACTTGAGAGACATAAATAACAAACCTGTCGATTAGCTGTAGAATCCCAAAGCTGGACATCAGAATTGTTCAAGCCGATGGCAATGTGCCGTCCATCTGGAGCCCACTTGACACTGGTCACAGGGCCATTTTCGTCATCAACAGTGACGAGTTCAGATGTGGCTCCATCAGTAGCATCCCACAGATACACAGTGTTTCCAAGAGCAATAGCAAGAACATTGCTGCTACCCCAATCTAGTAAGTTCAAGTAGTAATCATCTACCAAGTCAGGAGCATCCAACGTTCTCTCAGAAGTCTGAAAGTATGATCACACCGAAATACTTGAGGATTCATAGATAAAAATGAGAAAGAAAACGGCATATAATTGTCTTTGATTCTATAAGTCAGAGGGTCTAAATCTGATCACTTATTTTATGTCCAAATTTGATACAAATCATCATCATCTTCATACTGTTGGGTCGAGACCCCGACCCCGATTCACACCTCCAAGCACAAGCACGAAAATAAACAAGCACAAACACGAGAGATATCCGAAAAAAACTCCACTATGTATAAATCACATATACAAGTATGAAAAACCTCACCGGGATAGCCATAATCCGGCTTCCCCACTCCTCTCTCTCTCTCCCTCACTCCGGTGGCTCTCCGACAGTCTCTCCGGGCATCTCCAAGGAGCCCCGCTCCCCCGGACGGGGGAGCCTCACACACCGGCTCACTCTCTCTGCCTCTCACTGTCTCGGCACACACACACACACACTGCCTAAGGCAGTCAACAAAAGGGAAAAGGGGACCAAGGGGTTTTATCCCCTACAACCACACCCACTCCACTTGGGTGTTCCCCAACACATACCACTGTCCTTCCGTACCTCTCTCAATCTTAATGGTGAACACCAACCATAAATACAATCAAAACCCTAAAACAGAATATCCATGCACCTGTGGAATGTGTCGACGGGGTTTTGTAGGTTTGGACTGCTGAATTCCTGAGTAGTCGTTTGGTATGGCCTCAACTGGGGTGGGAGGTTTGTTCTTGAAAGCCAGTATCCGAGTCCGATTCATGTTGAAGGTTTCTGCCAGTTGCTTCCGGAATGCATCCCTGGATGGAGAGCTCACGGCTGGATTCTCTTTGTCTTTCCGCCCTTCAGTCAGCATGTAATGCGCAAAATCAAAGTCCATTGCTGATCTGTTTGGAATGAATCTATCCAACTGCGGGCAAATACAGCAAGCAACTCAGAAAATGACAATAAGAATCGCTGAGGGATTTGAATTTTTAAGAATTGAACTAAACACTACCTGCCAATACCCAAATTCAAATTACTAATCAATCACTAACCCTAGTGCCAAATCAAACAAATAGAAGGGTCGTAGCCATAGAACTGAATCACTCAATTACTCGAATTGATGAAGCTAGTCAAGCAGAAACCGCAGCATCAAATCAAATAAATGGTGAACCCTAACCCTAGAACCGAGTCGAAACGAAAAAAAACCCTTGTTTCCCGAACTAATCAGCAAGCCCCAATTGGGGAGCAATCTAATCAAGACCAAACCCTAACTTGGTAATCAAATTGAGGAAACAAAACAAGCCAAAATTGTGGGGGGAAAACATGAGATTTATAAAGTACTCCCATAAGAGAACAGTCGATGAACTATGATAGATTTCATACATTTTCTCTGGAGCTTTTTCTTTGAAGAAGCTGTTCTTGAAGGGGGCATCGAGTTTTTGTCTTCCCAGTTGAGGAGTTGCTTACTGATCCTGCGTCCATAATCTCAGCAACAATAGATATATATGTGTGTGTGTGTGTGTTTTTATGTGTGTGTGTGTGTATATATATAGAGACAGAACAGAAGATCCTGCAAAACACAAAAAAGAAAACCCGAAAACAGCCTGCAAAAATCACACAGGAAAACAAGTCTGGAAAGGAGTGTTAGATTAAAGAAAGCAAACAAGAGCAAAACAGAAGTATTAGAAAGAGAAGACGATGTCAATCGCTGGCTGCTTCCTTAATTAAGAGCGTAGGACCGAGCTACGTCCCCAGAGAGAGAGAGAGAGAGAGAGAGAGTTGATTGAGAATCAATAAGCAGTTGGGACATGATTTATAAACTGATAGAACTGGGTTTTTCAGGGTCTTCGGTCCTTCCAGACTTTGGAAGGCGGCAACGGCTCTATCGTTGGAGTAATAGCCGTTGTAATTCTCTATGACGAAAACACCCTTTGTGGATTGCTCTAATTGTTGATCTTTGGTTCTCCTTGAATGGGTATTTTGATAAATTAACCAATACATGGAGGAGTGTTTGGTTGGCCCAAATAAAATCTAAGGGAGCCTTTAGAATTGGGAAAAATTATATGCGTCGCAAGTTGGATCCTCCACTCATCTAGTTTTCATATTTCATATCTAGTATATCTGGATTTGGGTATAGTATTTTTGTGCACATAAAAATGCCAGTTAGAATTATCCCATTCACAAATTAGATAACTATTTTATCCGGAAGTATGCAACTAATCCCGGAAAGCTTGAGCCTTGAGGCATGGTAAGCATACTCTTTAGCGCTCGTAGCACGCAGTAGCCACGACCCATCATTAGCACAATGAGATTTCATACAGACGCGAGCTACGACCCATCATTAGCACAATGAGATTTCATACAGATGATTATGCAGTGCCTTAGAGCAATACTTAAGAGGCAGCATATCAACAAATCCAACCGTTGTATGAAAAGAAACAGAGAGCCCTCCAGGATAAATATCTACTGATTTTTTTTATTTTTTTTTATCATTAAATATCTACTGATTGATCAAACAACTTTTAACAGAAATATTACATACAAAGCGAATCTATATAAGACCTCTACTACCGAGGTTCCTCTGTATTTAAATAAGAAGGCTTACAAGTACAATAAGAGTTCTTACAAAATACAATGTACATTCACCTCTAGTAAGTCTTGTACAATTAACTTTTCGCGCTATTGAGAACTAAACCAACCCTCCTTTCTGGCCTATTATGGAAAAGTCTACATTCTTCCTCCTAATTACTACTTACGCTGGACAAAAAAGTAACAAATACATGCTGCGGTATAGGATTATTGTTCTCACACAAAATATACATGAAGCAATGGTGGAAATGTTTCTGTATCACAAAATCACACCCCATGACTAGCTTTATTGATGTCGGCCAACCAGCTCCTCGTATAACCTACTGAATACTAGTTTAACAGGGATACAAGCTACAGCAGGGGGGCCAGACCCCCTTTTGATTAACCCACCCATATTATGATTGTTGTTGCCATGTTGCCAATCACTACCAAGTTTTTGTTCCGCCCCAATTGAAGACAGGGTTTTGATCTTTTGTCCAGAAGACAAGCTTACCTTCTTTGGTGGCCTTCTTGAATACTTCCGGTCCATTTTCGGTCGGGACCGAGAACTCCCTAAGCTTGATTTCTCTACTAGCATGTTTTTGTCTTGATCCAGAAATTGAAAATGCTCTGCAGTGTCTTCACCATCCAATGTTGCAGCTAATGGATGTGACCGAGGGACCCGAAATTTGGCAGTCCTACGGGCAGTTCTCCACATAGAAGGAAGTGCTGTATCATTATCCAGAGACTCTGGGCAAATGCCATTGGCCGATGAAAGAAGAATTTCAGAGGAACCATTTTCCAGTGCTTCAATTTGGATTGGGTGCCCTACTATTGCCTTACCATTTAACTTACTCATCAAAGAAATCATAGGGACATGTTCTCTTTGATAGCTTGATTGGACCTTTAGATCCACATCAACCAGAATTGGCTTCCTTCTGCCACCAAAACTATGACGGCCTTCAGAAACAGGATCTAAGTAATTGCTTGAATCGTCCAAGTATCCTTTCATAACAGGCTGATCATTCCAAGCCAAGTCCTCCCAATCGATTATTTTGTGTGTAGCATCACCTAAACCTCTGGATGTGGATTTTGAGGTTAACAAGACCCCACGGTTGTCAAATGAGCGCATTCGGGTCGTGAATTTCTTTTCGATTAAATCAGGCTCATCACAACCATTGATTTCCTTTTCCTCAAGATTTGTTCCTCCTGTCGACCCTCTCAAAACCCTTCTATCAGTTAAGTCACTGGACCTTTTGGCAAGACCGCGATTATTCCTTTTCCCTTTCAGTTGCCATTTGGACACTCCCATACTAGCTGAAATAGTATCACCAGGGCAACGGCTAGTCATGACACTGGCAAGTGCCAAGTCGTTGGGATCGTCACTGGTCATGGTTCTATGTTGAACTCGCATTCCAGATCTTCCTGGCAATTTTGGCTCTAATTCCGTGACTATAGCAGCATCTGGACAACCAAGCAGAAAGAGTTAGGTTTTCCGGGAAATGGGGTGATAAAAAACCAAAGCTATCAATGCCACAGGAGACAAAACTCAAGTTAAATGGAAAAGCAGGTATAATCTATTAGTTGAGAAAATGGAAGGAATACTTGTCAAACGGTCAAACCAGTATCATACAGAGAGCATGTCGACTCATGAGGACTTGAAGGTACGAGATAAGTAAAAGAAAACAGATTGTCAACCATATTTCAAATGCCATATAAGGTAATGCCACCAAAACAGTACGAATACTAACCAGGGGGAAAAAAGAAAGTTTGACAAAAGAACCTCTCAGAAATGAGAAACTTCCAGCCAAAAGATGAGATCATTTCATAGGAAGTTCAGCATAAAAATTCCTCATAATGGAAAAACGAACAAAGAGTACCAAAGTGAATAAAGTTGAATTTAGAAACAGATTCACAAATGGAAAAAGAAACCGCAGAAAAGGATAGATTAAACCATAAAAGATGTTTTGTACTAGTTGCATTGTGAATAGCAATAGAAACTAAAAGCATTTTGGAACACTTCCAAGAAAAGGAAAGACGATGCACATTGAAAAGAACAAATAAATGAAAGAACTGCAAGCCAGTTAAAAATTGATCAATATGACCAGTTATTCAGCTAGTCGGAACACCACCAATATTCAGACATTGCAACACAATATAACTGTAGACGCCGACATAATGGAGAGAGAGAGAGAGAGAGAGAGAGAGAGAGAGTAGTAGCAATTCAGACCTGAAAGTTCCACCATCTTCTCATCGGCATCTGAATGCAGGGAATCTGTCTCAGAAGAATCAGTTTCAGTATTCTCCGTTGATTCAGAATTGTTCTCTTCATTGAAACCAGCAGGTTGAGGACAACAACTCACTCCAAATTTGATAGGCAACATCTCCATCTCACTGGGAAAACTTAGTTTATCATCTAAACAATCACTAGACTCACCTGGCAAGTATCTGCTCCTTTTTGCGCGGGGTGTAGATCCTGTCTGGTCCTCTACTGACATAGGAATAGAAACAGTATCATTGTCATGCTGCAAGGAGTGATGAACTGGTGAATCTGCACTACTCTGCAATACTTGGACAAGAGGACGGCGTCTATCACGTCTCCTAAAAGGGGATTCATTCATCATCAATTCATGTGAAGTTCTCCTTTTGCCTAAAGAACTTTTACTGTCGGCATGAACTGTGTTTTCAGTGCTAAGATCACCGGTAGGAAGAGCATGAGCCATATTTTCATTTTCAGGTTTAAGAGAGCCATTCAAAGCAACAGAAGATGAAAGCCTTCGTTTTGAAGGCGCAATCCTGAGGCCCAAGTCTTGCAAACCTCTCATCCGGGGTATTACAGAATTCCCTTCATTCCCAGCCGGTCGATTACCTTCTTTGGCCTTTCTCTCATACAGAGGGCTATCAACGCTTTTATCCTCAAGGGATGAATCTACTTTCTTAGACTGTGACTTGGGGCGCATGTCTTTGCCATTACCATACCGCGAGCCTTTGAATGGTGTTATTAACACATTTTCCAGTGTGTCAGAAGATTTAGTGCTCCTACCAGCAGAAGAACAACCTAATTCACCATTTTTGTTCTCCGAGGTTTGCTTCTCTAGTTCAAGAGCATGAAGAATAGCATCTTCCCGACGTGCATATTTCTCTCTTTTCTTGGGAGCCATCCCTAGGGAAGACTCAGCCCTTTCTATACAGTCATCAAATTCACCACACCGGAATGCCTTCACACGCTTGGACTTCTCCAAATTGTACCAATCACTATAAAACAATACATTATAAAGGAAGAAGAAAAATACTTACAAAAAAAAACAAAGAGAACAAGGACCACTATCCGTCAACACTTCAGCAAATGCGTCTAGTTAAAGGAACAAACCGAAAACACAGAAGTTAAATCAGCAACTGATATTATCCTTTTTCCCTGGTGATATTCAGAATCAAAACATTTGGCCAATCAATGTCCAATAAGGTTTCCAAAAAACCATAATCCTGGACAATATCAGGGACATAGCAAGCTTGACTTAACATAAATATAACAAAATTGTGATGTTCTATAAGGGCTGTCCCATTCTATCCATGAAATGTTGGATAGATTCGTACTAACTCATACAATCACTCTATGTTTAGACATTTTATGAGTCCTCTGATCACAAGCCATTGATCCAAGAGAGCTTCATTTATATTAACATGAAAGAAGAGCAAAATTAAAAGTAAAACTTCAACCTAACGTTTCACCCAATCACAACAAACACAGAACACCTCAAGCTCACTCGTGCTGTCGTGCAGCAAACCGTAACAGGAGATTGGGGGGTGTCCAGACAACTAGCACTTGGCATAACCTATCAACAACCTAGCTTAATTTCATCAGGTGTCACCATTGCACATAATCCCTACTCCTAATCAAGACGAACAGAACTAAACAGAAACGAGATGCCACAAAGCAACCACAAACAAAGTATTACATAACTAGAAAGAAAGGCTCGGAAATAAGCAGTCTATTTGCTGTAATGAGCAAGTGAACATCGAAAGAACATATAATCAAAAGATTCGAGTTTGTTCAAACAGTGCACACAAAAAAAGACAAGCTCTGTAATAATTAAAATGAATGTCATGTATACACATCAAAGCACCTAGGGAGGGAGTGGGAAAAATGGTGTAAAATCTGGAGTAGAAGTGGTGGACTTACACACTGGCATCTTCTCTTCCAAGAAGCTTGACCGGAGTGCCCGATCGCGGAGACATGAGATGAGCATCTGAAAGCTCCTCAGGACCCAGAATCTTCCCAGGCCACCAGGACCCATTCCGCCTCCTCACCCAAACAATTGCTCCAACACTACAATCCACCGTACCTGTATCCTTGTCCGAGTTCCCCATCACTCTCACTCTCTCTGTCTGTCTCTAGTAGTTCAATCTCTCTCCAACCCAAACCCTAGAATCCAAACAGAATCAAGTGACGACGATCCTTGAAAAGACTGCGAGACCCTACAGCGGCTCAACCACCAGAAAAGAAGAGAGAGAATTGACGAGGCGTCCAGATTATGAGAAAACCACCGCATTCGGAGGGTGAAATCGGGGGTAAAGCCAAGAAGGTATCCATTCAAATTTGGGGAATTTCCATTTCTAAGGGCCTTGGAGAAAAACAAAAATAATGGAATTGATAAGCTCTATAAGTTAGAACATGAATTGATTCTCCCGGCAAAGGAACAGAAGATACGGATTGATATTTGTGTCGAGGTTAGGGTTAGGGTTCCAAATCAAAATTGGGGGAATTTCAATTTCAAGGGGGGGGTGAGGGTTGGCAATTATTGGATGTACTGTTTGGGTTATACAAGTATAGTAAAGGTTCAGAATCGCTGGTTTGGTTTCGACTCACTGATTCAACTGAGGAGGAGTAGTAATTTTTACGAGTTGGGCAACTCTCTTGGTGCGCATGTCAAACTCCAGCGTACCTTAGCATGACGCGGATACGGTACGACTTTACCGGCATACGCATGTTCTTTTCGGACGACTTTAACATGCACACGCGTATGTCTAAACAATTCCAATCAATAATACCCCTTTGCCATCCCGAAAATATCCCAAATTTGAGAAATCAATGTCCCAATTCATACTTATTTCAGTATATTTTCGGAGTATCTTTGGGAGTAACATTGCACAATTTCAAAAACCTAAAGTTAACGACCGTAAAAGTCACTAGTGGCCCCAATGAAGTTAATAACACTTTGAAAGCTTTGAACTTGATACCTTAAAACTGAGCAAAATAATAAGTCTCAAGCCTTAACCCTTATGCCAACCTTTAGCACAAAATCGATCGCTTTCCCACGAAAATCACTTTCTTTTTCTTTCTTTTTTTTATCATCACAAAAATCACTTTCTTATACAAGGTAGATACAAGATGCTAATTGTAACGTAGCGGACCTTAATAAAAGAAAAAAATTCACCTCCGTCTGCTTAGAGTTGCTTTTCTACTGTATATATGCAACTTTCAAGATCCTTTTACATAAATCAGTATAGATTAGGCTCTGTTTGGAAACCAGGAAAAAGAAAGAAAAATTAAAAAAATTTCCCTCCTATTGTTTGGTTGGAAGGAAAAGAGTGAAGAAAATAAAGATTTTAAGTTCAATGAATAGTAAATTTTTCCTCATATTTTCCTTCCCTTTTAACTTCTTTTCTTTGTTATAAGTTCCAAACAGAGCCTAAGGTAATCCAAGGAAGGCAATCGCACGCAGAGGGAGAGAGAGAGAGGGGTACGGATTGTTATCTATTGTTTCCTTTGGGCGTTTTCCTTAATTTCACCTTTCCTAATCCTAAAGTAATGTCGGGGGAGGAAATTACGCATCCCATCCCATGAGACATCTGTTTATTACTCTAGCAGTGTGTACAACCGTGCTATTATTTGCGTCAGACTCAATGTCTAAGTTATGGTGAAAGACATATTGTCATGTGTATTCCCGTTTAATATTTTTTGAATGATTAGTTTGACTTCGTCTAAAATATTTATAATGGCTCAATTATCTAAGTGTCGTTAGATTGTTATTAATATAATTTTCTTCATTGTCAAAAAAAATAAAAATAATATATATACACACACACAATGAGCTTCTAATAAGGACCTTAAATGCGAACCTCATAGTTTAGAGCCTTTCGGGTCATATTTTGATGATCCAAACTGTTCAACTTGTTAAAACATGTTTTTATGAGTACCCGCAAAAAATCGTCTCAAAATATAACCGGGAAGTGCTTGATCCAAACATTTTTACAAAAACGGTTCCTGTCAAGCTTTAAGAAAAACTGTTTGGATCAAGCATTTTCCGGACATATTTTGAGCTGATTTCTCGCGGGTACCTTGAAAACATGTTCTAAACAAGTTGAAAGGTTTAGATCATCACAATATGACTCTTTAGTAGAAGGGGACTGTATATATACAACTGTGCTCACACGCGCGCGCGAGAGAGAGACAGAGACAGAGAGATACTACAATGCACCCAGCTTAGCACAGAATATTTGCCAACAGTATTACGACGGGGGACAATCCAAAGAACAGATAAATCCCCCGTGACTACTTTTCTGTAAAGAAAATTAAGATTACAATACCAATGTCAGGAGTAAGCAGCACCTAATAATAACATCAATAGCTTGGGAAACACAACCCAGGAAAACAACGATCAGGAGTCCAACACTTCTGTAGTTGTTGATTGACAATCTTCAGCTCATCAGTAAATCATCAGGGCCCCAAGTAAAAGCCTGAGAAAGATAGTCGAATGGTAGACATTATTTCCCAACTCGTTGATGTCAAACATGGCTAAATTGTTAACCTACTTGGAATTCAAACCTGGTTAGTTAGAATAATGAGGTGCCTACTGAAGAGTATCCCGCGGCTTTTAACTCCTTGAGAGTGCTAGATAACCAGTCCAACCCCTCATAAAGGCCATCACCTTTAAGAGCACAAGTCCCTTGTATATGCCATTTTCTGTTCTTAAGATCATTAAGCCCAAGTCCTTCGCATACTTCCATTGGCGTCATTGCTCCTTTCTGACCACACAAAATCAACGAATTAAACACTTGTGCACCCATATGTTTGCCTAGGTTAATGAACGGTGTCAATAGGCAATTAAAACAAATAGTATAGAGTTAAATGGAGGTTGAGAACTATAAATTCCAACCAACGATAATAAAATCACTGGCAAATTGTCTTGGAGTCAAGTAAGCATTTTTAGCAGTCTAAATACTGAAAAGGATAAAGAAAAATGTGGATATGAGTTCTTCACGAACTAAATATCATATAGTATCTACCATACTAGCCACTAGGATGCTCGTAAGGAGGACCTGAAATGTGGAAGCACTGAGGCAACAAAACAGCAAATGAAATAGTGCTTTCGTGTGGTAAAAAGGGCTCATGCAAGATTCAGTCATTCAGCTTCTGTTCCTTCAATGAAGCTGAACCAGTTGGATACAAACTTCAGCAACATGCAAATTGTAAAGGTGATTCTTGGATGGAGGATTTCATTGATATCTTGCAAAGGTGAGCAAGTTGATGCAGAAGATCTTATACAAGATATGGACAACATACCAAACTAGAGTAAGCAATTGAGGTTGGTTAGATGAATAATTTTCCTCCATTTTGCTATGAACTGGCAAATTGGCTGATAAAATCTAATAGTTGGACATTGACATAATTATGGACTGGAGGTGGTTTGGAAGGAGGAAAAACAAAATATATATCCATTTAATTGTTGTATTTCCCATTAACCAATTACTATGTCGCATGGAGACGGACAAGGGACAAGGCAATTCTCCAAAAATGAGACATGGATATGGCGGGGGACACGACAATTTTTTATGAAAGATTTATTTTTTTTATGCAAACCTACATTTTAACCACTAAATATTTAGGTAAAGCCTCCTCCAAATGCATTTTCAATTAATGGTATATGCATAAATACGTATACACATTTTTTATGTTACACTTTCGGCCCAACATTTTTGAAGAGATAAATATTTACCCCCAGCAAGGCTTTTAAATTGCTCTAAAGCCAACTTGGTGTGTACCTATGTGTGTTCCCGGCATGTACCATCATATAAAATTTTAAAATTTACTAGATACACAACCTGGCATGTTCTAAATGTATTTTGCCGTGACACACTGGTGTCACGTGTCCGACATCTACGTGTCTTGGTCCGTGGTTCATAGACCATTCATAATACAAGTTGTAAGCAAGATTGAGTTAACATAATATAAGAAGGAAACTAAATTTGTGGACCAAGTAGCTGTTACACAATCTTGAATGAACTCAACCTCAAAAGCTAGCTATTGAAGTGAGGGTGCCCACACACTTATATTCTTCATATTGCTTTGGTACCCAAGCGATGTGGGACTTCGCTTCACACTCTCCCTCACGCCCAGCGTGCTCACTCGGCAGCACCAGCTGCATACAGGTTAAGGACATGCACCCTACCCATCCTTGGCGTACCCAGCTCTGATACCATGTTACAAGGTCTTGGGTAGAACTCAACCCTAAAAGCTAGCTGAAGTGAGGATGTCCTTACGCTTATATTCTTCATATTACTTTAGTACCCAAGCAATGTGGAACTTTACTTCACACTAGCAGGAAACTAATCTTCTGTCTCTCATTTCAGTTCTCATACTTCAGGAATTAGGCAGACCTTTCAGTTCTCATTTCAGTCTCTCATTTGTGTAGTTTAGGTTTTGATTGAGGTTTTTGGGGTACTGAGTGGGGAGAGATAGATAGAGAAATGAGAGTAATAATTAAAGAGAAAACTATTGGGGACCATGCGGAGAGATAGGGGAAGGTCCTGGAAATCCAAAGCGAACAACTCATGTTCAAAAGTTCTCGACTTGTGAATTGCACTTCAACATCCAAATGAAATTGCTCATCAGGGAGATTACCATCTAGAGAGAGTTTTACAGTAACTCTTATCTTAGTATATTAAGGGTTGCACCTGCATTGTAAAGCGAAACTAATTATGACATTCAATTTGTGCACACAAAGAAAATTTGAGCAAACAAGAACGCCTTAGGACAAGAAGAAGAAGGAGATTAATAGTACCACGGATAATGGAACTTAACACAACAACACTGAACACATGCTCCATAGTATTGCTCATATTTGGGCTTGTGCTCACTGGGTGGTTATATATAGTCCATAGCATTTGAGTCCATGTAGCATTGGTGCTAATGTGATGTTGATTAACCACAATGAGCTCAAATGAGAGTATGGAAATTATCTAATGTAACAATAAAGTAGCATTTGAGATTCCATTTTTCTAACTCTGCATTCTTTTTTATTTCGGAAAGGTACAAAACTGGTATGTTAGTCTCAGACTCTCAATCCTACAAGTACCTATGCTAAACAAATATGCATAGTTGTGTCCTAGAGGAAAAACAATCCATACAAATTAGAATCTCTTAAGAGAAAATATGATTAATAACAAACATTAATACCCCCATGAAAGTGTCTATTTGGCAAGCAGTGTTTGAGATTCTTCGAAGTATAATTCCGTGCCAAACATGCACACAGCGCACCTGTTTGGTATCCTCATTGGCTATGAAGCACGGATACTCTATTTTGGCCCCCGTGATAGTACCGTATGCGTATCGGATACGTTTTTTAAAGTATTTGATTTTCAAATTTATTTTTTGGTCGTTTTGGATACACTCGGATACGTTTTGGATACGACGGGATACGTTTCGGATACGTTCAGGAGTAAATTTGTTATTACTTAAAACATATAGGTTTGAACTATAATTAGGGTTATATATCTTTTATTTCCCCTTACTGACGAGAAAAGGCAGAACGAAAAGAAAAGAAAAGGCAGAAACGAAAAGGGGGAAGAAAGCGATCCATCTCTGTCGTCTCTCATCTATTGATCTGGACCTGTAAGCTCTCCTCTCTCTCTCTCTCATCTTACTCTTCTCGTCTCTCTCTTCTCCCTTTTGTCTCTCGTCTCTCATCTCTCTCGCTATGTAGTTACAATTTTATATAGCGATATATAGATACAGAGCTCTCGCTCTCGCTCTCTCTCTCTCTCTCTCTCTCTCTCTCTCATCTTGTTGTGTAGCATATACATACATATATATATATAATTATATACACACACACACACACAACGCTGTATAGATGTTAAGGTTGTGTTGTCGTCTGTTTTTTTTAATAACAGTATATTGAATCCAAATGGATATATATATACACACACACACAACGTTGTATAGATGTTGAGGTTGTGTTGTCTGATTTTTTATTTTTTATTTTTATAACAGTATATTGAATTCGAATGGATTCTGCTTCTGCTGGTAGTAGCTCTGTTTCCTCATCCTCACAAACGAATGCAATGGATAATAATAATCCTCTTTGGAGTTATGTTACAAAATTAGAGAAATTGGGTGATCAAGGGGGAAATACTTTGTGGCTGTATAATTTTTGCAGCGTTGTCAAAAAGAGTTCATACACTAGAGTTATGGGCCATTTGTTTAAGTTGTCGAATGGAATTGGACCTTGTCAAAATGTTACAAAGGAAGCTCTTGCAATTATGAAGAAATTAGATGAGGAAGCTAAAGCGAGAATGAAAGAAAATGCGCCTAAGAAAGTACCTCTACCCCCTTCTACTAGATCATCTAGTTTTGTTCTAAAAGGTTATGAGACAAAAAAACAAAGAACAAGTGGGAGAAGAAGTGAAACTATATCACTTGTTGAGAAGGCATTTGACAGGGGTAAATGTGATCAATTGCATGCGAAAATTGCTAGGATATTTTATTCTGGGGGTTTGCCATTTAATTTGGCAAAAAACCCTTATTATGTGACCTCTTATCAATTTGCCGCAAACAATCCTTTGTCTGGATATTTGGCACCAGGATATAATTTGTTGAGGACAACTTTACTTCAACAAGAAAAGACAAATGTTGAGAGATTGCTCCTACCGATTAAGGGAACATGGAGAGAGAAAGGTGTAAGCATTGTGAGTGATGGATGGAGTGGCTCGCAAAGAAGGCCTTTGATCAACTTTATGGTGGTGACGGAGGGCGGGCCTATGTTCCTCAAAGCTGTGGATTGTTCCGGTGACACAAAAGATAAGTATTTCATTTGTGAGTTGTTGAAAGAAGTGATAGAGGAGGTTGGCCTTGAAAATGTGGTTCAAGTTATCCCAAATAATGCTAAGAATTGTGATGGTGTGGAACTTCTAATTGAAGGATTATATCCTAATATCTCTTGGACACCATGTGTGGTCCACACTCTCAACCTTGCCTTGCAAAATATTTGTGCAGCAAAGAATGTGGAAATTAATCAAGTTACTTATGACAAGTGTTCTTGGATCACGATCGTTGCGGATGATGTTTCATTCATCAAGAATTACATCATGAACCATTCCATGAGGTTGGCTATCTTCAATGACTTCGTTCCTTTGAAGTTGCTCTTGGTTGCAAGCACTCGTTTTGCTTCTTTAATGGTTATGCTTAAATGATTCAAGCTTCTTAAAGCTAGTCTTCAAACCATGGTTATAAGCCCAAGGTGGAATTCTTATAGAGAGGATGATACAGGAAAAGCAAAGTTTGTGAAAGAGAAGGTGCTAGATGACATTTGGTGGGACTCCATTGATTATATACTTTCCTTTACCTCTCCCATGTATGATATGTTAAGGATTTGTGACACAGATAAGCCTTGTCTTCATTTGGTCTATGACATGTGGGATACAATGATAGAGAAGGTAAAAGTTGCAATATATACGCATGAAGGAAAGCGGCATGAGGACTCATCTACCTTTTATGAAGTTGTTCACGCAATTCTAGTTGATCGATGGAACAAGAACAACACTCCACTTCATTGCTTAGCTCATTCACTAAATCCGAGGTGACTTCTAACTTCATTAGTTCACTTCATAAATAGTGTGAACATTATGTACTCTATTATTCATAAATTAAACTTTAACTTTTCTTTGTATTACGAAGGTACTATAGTGATGAATGGCTTCACGAGGGTCCTAGTAGAGTGCCTCCACATAAAGATGTTGAGGTTGCACGAGAAAGAATGAAATGAATGAAAAAGTATTTTCCTAATTCGGCAGATCGCTCAAAGGCTAACATGGAGTTTGCCAATTTTTCAAGCAAGGTGGGAGAGTTTGGGGATAGTGATTCCATCCATGATCGCTATGCAATGGACCCTAAGAGTTGGTGGGTTACTTATGGTGCAAGTGCACCTTTGCTTCAAAGTGTAGTCTTAGAGCTACTTGTGCAACCTTCTTCATCATCATGTCGTGAGAGGAATTGGAGTACTTACTCATTTGTGCATTCGGCTAAAAGGAATAAGATGACTCCAAAACGTGCAGAAGACTTGGTTTTCATTCATAGCAACCTCCGCCTCTTATCAAGAAGAACTTGGCAATACATGGAAGGACAAAGGAAGATGTGGGACATTGCCGGAGATGCTTTTGATTCATTTGGGGATGTTGGAGAGCTTGAAATTGCACAACTCTCTCTTGATGAACCGGAGTTGGAGGTCGTAGTTTTTACGGACGATGGTGATGACGGTGAAATTGGCGATGAAGCAATGGAGGTTTAGCGAAATGCAATGATGATTGCAATATTTTGGATGGACGATGAGAATCTTTTGACTTTTGATGATATTAAATGAACTCTCTTTTTTGCTTGGCATGTGAATGGTGAACTTGTGTAATGGATAACTTTAGTCGCCAATGGAATATTATTTTTATTTATTTTTATATTCAGCGTATCCCCAACGTATCATATCTGTATCTCATATCTGTATCCGTGCTACTTAGCAGTCATTGGTAGATCTAAGTACATATACACGCATATTTACTCCAAAAAAAAAAAAAAAGACATGTGAAGACAATAAACTACAAACTACTCAAGTAACATACCATGTCCTGTTTGTTTGCAAACACCAGGATAACGCTGTTAAGCATAAATGGATCTCTAATGATGGCCTGAAAAAAGAGGAGCTGAATGAATAACTACGCTGAAGATGGATTCCCTATTGGGAAAACATTTACCATACATAACCTGAAACTCTTGTTTTGCTTTTCCGATCCTCTCTCGGTCCAAAGAGTCAACAACATAAATCTGAAAATGCAAAAGATGTAAGAAGACACTATACGTAAGCTGATAACTGCATGCCAAATATCAAAGGGCAGAAAACAAGCTAAGAAAACATAAAGAAAAAGGCATTACTAACGGAAACTGAAAAACATGAGCAAAAAATAGGTAAAAAGTTACTCCTTACCAGTCCATCTGTATTATTGAAGTAATGCCTCCATAGCGGCCTTAATTTCTCTTGGCCTCCTACATCCCACACTGTGAAGACTACATTCTTATACTGCACTTTCTCCACATTGAAACCTGCATAGAAACACAAATCATGTGATGCTTGGAAGAGAATAGAAGATATACAAAAATGATCAGACCCACAAGTTCCTACAACTGAATAGGAAATGGTTTTGGATAACAAAGACACTGGGAAGGGCGTTAAAGAAAACAAAGATTGATCACACTCACTCCATACAAAATTTTCCAGTTGAGCTCACATAAACTAATTGGCATGAGCAGTCCGACTAAAGTTCAAATGAAACCACCAGCAACCTGTGCTAGCAATAGGACAGCACATTGCCAAAACATGAAGGGAAAAGCCAGAATTACTTTGACGGTTACAATACAGCAATGACAAATGACAAAATGAAGTAGATAACCACATTCACAGATGGCTGCAAAATTTTACACTAAAGGCTATAAATGTTGCTGGCGAATGGCCAATTATAACAGTGATTTACAGAGTTTCTATTTTCCACAGATCTCATAGCACAGTCGACTCAATTGTTAAAGTCCGTTTGTCTTTCTTTCATTAAGAGCAAATTGCAATGGACAAGCATACGTACATAATCCACTACATCTAAGCTGACATATAACAAGCTAGACTTCTAGTAAGCGGGAGAGATTTATTCTCTTATGATTTTTCACCAAATCATTTCTTCATATACTTCCATTTTATAAACTTTGAAAGACAAAACTCAAGTTCTTCTGTATTTTTTTACAGAAGTTTTGAGGTATCTATCAATGAGATACATGGACTTTGCTTGTTCTTTCTCTGAGTCCATTACCTATTTAGGAAAACTTCTTTTCTGACTTCAATGATGAACCAAACCAAACCGTTTCACTAAATGAATGAGAAACCTAAAGAAGCAATAATCAGGTCAGGCATGAAACAAATTCAGTAGATTGAACACCATAATCTATACAGCAACTTGAAAAATACAACAACTGTAACAGACTTCGTACTGTTAGTGACGTACCAATTGTAGGAACAGTCGATAAAACTTCTCCAATGTGCAGTTTGTACAGGATTGTTGTTTTACCAGCAGCATCCAGGCCAAGCATCACAACCTAAAACAGCTAAGTAGTTAAATTTGCTGCTGACTAGACAATTGAAGGGAAAGAAATAAATAATACAGGGGAAACAAAAGCTATAATCCAGAAAGCAAGGCTGCAAGGGTAGAATATTTGGTAGCTGAATGAACGTGTGCATTGCAACCCTTAGGAGGTCAGCTCACCCTTAAATTCTCCACTCGGCAATTTATTGAAAAGAATCATAATAATCGCACTTAGTAACCATTAATGAAACTATAAAAGTAATACACGAGATCCATTATATATGTACACAAGGAGCAATAAATAATGGTTCATTTCACTTAAAAGAGGAACAAATGCATTTAACAAAAGAAGGATACTACCCTATGAAGTTGCAAAAAGAAAATGACAGCAGTTATAATTTTATAGCATAGAACACATGGAGCACAATTAGGATACAATAATTTAATCCTCAAAATGAAGGTATAAATCACCTATTCTTCAAATGCCCTTTGACAGCACGTGTGTCAGTTATGGTACGTCTGAGGCTCCTCAATCACAGGATGATGAGGTTCCTAGCTGGAAAGGAATCTTGGTGGGGAGTCCTTTCATAGCAGTATCGTTTATAATCGAAAATTGCGTGGCCAACTATGGTTTCATACATTTGGCACAGAGAGAGATGTACAGAAATTAGGCAGTCTTGCCAATATTTCAAAGGCCACCATCCCCCATACTTGAAAAGATTAGGTTTGATGTTAGAATTAGGGATCACAGTTTTCAAATGATAAGGTTTGGCAAATAACTTAGCCATGTGTCTATGCAGTGTTTCTTGCTTGCAGTGGGAGGTATGCCTCCTTTGTTCTCTGCATTTGTTTCTTCTTTTAATAAAATTTTGGATTACCAAAAAGACTTAATCTGACTACCAAGAGCTAGTAAGGTTTGCATGGAGCACAATCTAAGAGGCAACAAACGAAAAGCAACGTGTGATATGAACACAAAACTTGGAACGATGATTCTTGAAAGGAATAGAAATTACAAGAGAAACAAAAATAGCAGACAGAGAGGGAAACTGTGGTTTTTATATATGCAGGTGTACATACCACACACACACACACAGAGGGATAGAGAGAGTACCCTCATCTCGGTATTGCCGAAGAAAGTGTCGAAGAGCTTGCGAAAGGCTTGTCCCATGGAGGATTTTTGTAAGCGAGATTTGCCCTCGGTTTCTGACCAAATTAAGTTGAAGAAAGTGTCGACGATCTAACCTTTTTTTCCCCCGACGACCGGGGACGGAGAAGCTTCTTCGCTGTCTGTCGGTAGATGTGTGTATCAGGCTACGAATGCTATCAGCAGCAACAGTATTGGATGATCAGAGAGAGAGGGAGGGAGATTGCTAGTAGCATTTGCTAAGCTCCAGCGACAGGGTTACGGGGTAGCGTTTGTTTGCTTTTGTTATTCCGGCCTGAATTCGATTTAATTTAGTATAGTATTACGGTATTACTTTAGTTGCGGGTATTTTGCAATTCTTCTTTTGTTTAAGCCGAGTGTCCTAAACCACTAATATAATGTTGATAAGGGGCCACATTTTGAAATCTTTTTCTTTTATAGACGAGAGATGAGATTTGTGTAGATCCTTAAGCCTTGTTCTCTTTTCTTTTCAAAATGAATTTTTAAAAAAAATTTCCTTAGATTTTTCTTACTTCTAACTTTTCTCTCTATCTCTTCCCACTTATTAAATCTACAATTTCTCAAAAGAAAATTTAAAATACAAACTAAACAAAACATTAGCTTTTTAAGAGATAAGAGATAAGAATACTGCATAGGGTTGTAAATATAGATAGCTAGCCGATAAGTTGCTAAAGCTTTAATTCGTGTTGTAATTTTGAAAACTTGGTATGTGGATCAGCTTGAAGCAGCTTGCTTTCTTACAAATACTATGATCATCAAGTTGATTCCAAAAACAAAAAAAAAGGTTGATTCCATGGTCGGCTAAGAAAAAATATCGATTTCCATGGAGACACGAATTTTATTGGAGGCACGTGCGCCGGCTGATTCAATCTATTCCCTGCAAGCTTTCTCCAATTCAAGAAAATGACCCCACTTAACAATATACTATAAATTTTACTACTCCCTCCGTCCTCTTTTTAAAGTTCAGTACATTTTGTAAAGTTAGTAAATAAAAATTGATATATTTTTCATTTTGCCCCTAAATGTAGATTCTATTTTGAAAAGTTAGTACGTAAAAATGTAATGATAATGTCTCCATAGAGGATAAGTAGAGAAAGTGGAGGAAAACGTTGATGTGAAATATGTAATATTGATATTTTCTTAATAAGTTAAAGTTATGAAACATGACACTTAAAAAATGACGGAGGGAGTATGAATTTGAGTCTTGAAACAAACAATTTTAAAATAGTAACAACGTAAAGTTTTGTTTTATGTTGTAGGAGAAAGTTTTTAAAAAGGAAATTTCACTTCCAACATAAACAACATTATTTTTATTTTTACAATGTACAAACATAAGATATCTTCAACAAATTAAATTATAAGTATTCAACAGCATAAATATTTTAAACCACGCATATCATTTATGAATACAAAACAATCACATAATAAAGATCACTCTTCTTCCATTTGTAGCAGTAAGGCTCTGTTTCGCTAAAGTTTTTATTTTTTATGTACTAATTTTCCATATAAAACATGTCATTCTTTCACAATACAGCTCCATTAATTCAAAGAATAAGTACTACTTATTTAAAAAATACAGTAATACAAGGCCTTAAAGTACTAATCATGCTTGTATAATTAATATTTCACCTATTTTGAGATGCTCATTTATTAAGCATCTTCTCTCTTTATTCAAATTTGAAATCAAACTCAAATTTGAGTAAAAATTATCCAAAGCACCACTACACTCCATACTTAAACTTGTTTCCTCAAATTTGGTTTGAACCAAATTTTTACTCAAATTTTGAAAGCTATTTTCTCCCCCCTCAAGTTTACACTTATGCTATTAATGAAACATTTACTTAAATTTATATATAGATTTGCATTTGCTCATTGAATTGCTTCATACCAAATCAAGTTTTTACTCAACTTTGGATAAAAATTAAGTAAGGAGTGGAAATGCTCTTATGAATATAATTATACAAATCTATAATTGTACTTCCTCCGTCCCAAATTGGATGTCAATTTTTAATATCCGTATCAATTTCAATTCCTTATATATTTCAATACGGATCTTAAAAAATATGCAATATAATAAATCTTATTTGATAGTTCTCGATTAGTTCTATTATACAAAATTTTCAAACTCATGAACAATATTATCAATTAAAATATATAAGCGATGAAAAATTATACGAGTTTTAAAAATTGTCATCCTACTTTTTGTGACGGAGGGAATATTAAAATAGTACTAGTTTGTTTTTTATGACTACGCATATCAAGTTCATGACCGGGGCGAAACCTAGGACAAGCGAAAGAAATACGTACTTACTGTACTACAGTATAAAGTATTGTTTTGTTCTACTCCGTATGGGAAGTCCATCGGTTGGAGTGGTCCACTCCACTCCAAACCCCTATAAAATGTCCATTTTCAGTGGAAATTGGGCGGCACGACGGAGACTCTGATCTGAGTGGCTATTGGGTAGTCAATATTTCTTGGCGTGTCGTAACCGTCAGCAGCAGCAGTAGTAGTGTGTTTCAAAACCGATACGCATCTCACCATTCTCACCTCCCTATCGTTTGAGAGAGAGAGAATTATCACGATGAATTTGTTCAGGTTGGCTGGGGACATGACACATCTCCTCAGCATAATAGTCCTCCTCCTCAAGATCCGCACCATGAAATCTTGCGCAGGTATATATGTTTAGGAGTATATCACTGAGGAACAAGTCAGGACGCCCTGATTCAGTGTTACGTCCGGACTTCTCCCACGATAGTCGGATTGTGTTTTTAATGGTACAGATCCGTGGAAAATTTGTTCGCGTGAATAAACTGTCTGTGTCATAAAAACACAATCCCACGGCTGTGGAAGAAGTCCGGACCTAAGCTCTGCCCAGGTCGCCCTGACCTGATATGGACTGATGTTTATATATGTGTAAGTACCAATGTTCCTTTTGTTTTGCGTACTATTAATTTGTCTGTTCACATTATTACTTCGTGTTCCACTTTTTTACTGTTTTCTTGCTAAACTGCTTGATCCCAACCGTCTCTACTATTTGTAGTTTTGTGCAAAATGCTTGGCAGTGCAACGTATAATTGTTAGTAAAACAATAATGATCCATCAACTCCACTCAGTTCACCTAACTGCATGAGTTACCCTACGCTAATGCGCCATGGGAAAATTTGACACCTCATTTTCTAACACAAGCCAGTACCTATAATTTACTCTCAAACTCCTCTTTCATGCAGTTCATCAAACACCTGTGTCCTATTCTTGTACACTAACCGCGCGATATTTGTAGTTTTGCAATAAGTTAAAATTGAGTGGTCTGAATCGTACTAGACTTATGTGATGAAGTCCACAAGCAACTCGCGAGTCGCGAACAAGCAACTCGCGAGTCGCGATCAAGCAACATGAACTCATAGGAGCCTCTAACATTGTTTGATTACATGAGAGGGTCACTTGGGATTTTGTATAATTAAGTTTTGAGGCACCATTCTTTATTTATTTTTGGCACTTCCTTCCCCTGCCACTAGGAATCAAATTTGTTCTGTGATGTTGTTTTTCTTTTTCTAAACATGGCTTATAACCTCAGTCCATCAGTCTTGTTAAATGTTATGGGTCATGTGACCCATGTTATTTCTGTGGGTCTTCATGAACAGGCTTCAGTTGGTTTCAAAGTGCTATATTGCTGAATTTCTCAAGTTCCCAATGTGAAGACTTAGTTGTGGCATTAACAGGAAAAGTCATGGATTTCCTTTAGGGGAAAACACTTTTATTTCCTTATCAAAACTAATTTTTTAGAAAATTTAGACTACTCTTGGTGCGATATAAAAGGACTTTAGGATTGAATCCGGGGATAAACATCTTCTTGGTAATAGTTTGTTCTTCTTTAGCGTTTAAAACCTGTAAGCAGACATTTTAAACCTTTTTGTACCCCTAGAAAATCCTATTCCGCATGCACATCCCTTCCTTCCAATCCTATTACCTAAAAGAACAAAAAAGGGGACAGTTGTGGTTACTACCCATCACTGCCGACACGCCCCCAAAAGTTTGTGTTCTTTTGTCTGATTGAGATCTTACCCTTTCTCAAACTAAAAAGTAAAAACACAGAGTAACGTAATTTCACTAGCCTTTGCCCACCTAAAATAGTTGACTAGCTGGTAAATATCCTGTTAAACGCTCTTCTATACATCAACTTTGGATGGATACTTGGAGGAGATTTTTTGGGGGGCTATTCCAGAGGAACAAAGTTTTAACGTGGGGCAATGGTTGAGGAGGACGCCTTGCCTAAACTACGAGGCAGGAGGGAATATGGCCTTCTCTTCCTAAGCATTAGACTTGGGGCTTCAGAGTATTTTACTATTTCAGAGAAGTCAGGTGAAAAGAGGTTCCATGTTATTTTGCTCCATGAATCTCTTCTTTCTACTAAATCACATTGTCAGAGAAAGGCGTATAATTCTGTTCTTTGCATTTGTCTCTAAAATCTTTCCTAGATGCACTCTAGACTTGTTTATATATTTTGATGCTTTGGCTAACTTATACTTGCTCCAGGAATCTCTTTGAAGACTCAAGAACTCTATATTGTAGTCTTTGCCACTCGCTACCTTGATTTGTTTACGAGACACGTCTCATACTACAACACTATAATGAAGCTGGTCTTCCTTGGAACTTCAGTTGCTATTGTCTGGTACATGAGGTACCATAAAGTAGTCAAACAAACATACAAGAAGGATGAAGACACTTTCAAACACTATTTTCTTATTCCTCCCTGCTTCGTGCTGGCTCTTATGGTTCATCGGGCTTTTAATGTGATTGAGGTATCGAAATTATATCCATTCATTTACTTTAATTTTCTTATAGCTGTCGTTTGGAATTATATTGCTATGACATGTGAACCAATAAGTTTACCAAGAGAATCTAGAGAAAGTAGTCAAGGACTTCAGGCAGTCCCAAAATTGTTCATGTCTTAACACTATTGGGTGCATTGCCATTATCCTAGTACCATGTTATCTTTGACCAGCAACATTTATTCTTGCATAAGCTGTTTTTCATTGTCCATTGTGTTCCTCGTTTAGGAGTAACTAAGTTGGTATATAAGTTGTGATTATATATAAAAAATAGTATCTCTCTCTCTCTCTCTCTCTCTCTCTCTCTCTCTCTCTTATGAAATTCATGTATCGAAATCATTTATATTATGGAGACCGCCAATACCTGTTCAGAACAATGGCTCTCCAAATTTTATGACTACTTTACAGGATGCATGTAGCTCTTTTTGTTTGTCGAAGTGACAACCAAAAAATTTGAGGCAGCTAACAGACGTTGTCATATATGTATTTTAGTTCTAAGAGCATTTGGTAAACGTTGAATGACCACAGCAGTCTTTGAAAAAAATACTTTTGCTGTTATGAATTTGTGTACAGAATTTGCTGTTATGAAATTGATCATGGTATACTGAATGCTACCATAATCAATTTCACTTGAATTCTGTGAATTTTGTCAGCATTTTTCCATTCTCTGAAATGCATGACATCTTGTTATAGGTTCTCTGGTCATTTTCACTATATCTTGAAGCGGTAGCAATCTTGCCACAGTTGGTGCTGTTGCAGCAGTCAAGAAACATTGACAATTTGACTGGCAAATATGTTTTTCTTCTTGGGTACGCCACTCTTACTGATTGAAGCTGCTATTTCAGATCTCTTGCAATTGATGTTTCCACTGTGGCATGGAGTCAACTAATGGTCAGAGAATCCTAGTTAATAATATGCATATATATACCCTGTATGCTTTGTGGTCTCTGTGGACGCAAGTACACCGTCTGGGATGCTGCTTGTTCCGTGTCTTCACTTACGTTTCTTGCTATGTCTGGCAATTCTCCAGGGCTTTAGTATGCAAAAATTTCCTAGCCTCCCTACTAGGCTACTACAAGCCATTGGTGACTTTCTTTGGATGTGTATGAACTGGCCTGAAAGATTATTGGAGTCTGCTAGGAGGAGGTTTTTTTGGGCAAGGAGCTGTGTTTTTGAGTAGATGCTAACTTCATTGTATCAGAACGTTGAGGCTGGGAGTGCTCTTATAAAAATGCTAGTGGAAGAGAACTTATGCTCAGCATTGTTAGACTTTGTTCTACCTTCCAGCCATACTGGGTTGGGTGTCCTATGGTTTTACCCTTATGACACCTCAAAACATTATCAAATGCTTGTCGTTGAGGGTTCTTAATAGGGGCATGGGATTTTGGGGTTTTAGTTTCTTTCAAATTATCTGCCAACTGGCAAGTATGGTGCCGATCTAAGAAGCACGGACTCATCTACTGGCCTCACATATCTGTGTCCAACAGGTGTCGGTCGCGGACTGACACACACCCTCTGGACACGTGTCAGACATGCCCAAAAGTTTATGTGTTGCTTACTTATTGTCGGGCAAATTGTGTTAGAAAGATACTTTCCTAATTACTGTAGGTCAAATCATGTTGAAAACTGGCATCTCTAATTTGTTGTGGGGTGAAGAATGAAAATTCAGAGGACATAGAAATTATAAGGAAGTTTACATTGGACTTTTATGTGGGTTTGGAGCTTGAACACGTATATTTACATCAGAAATTAACTAATGGGAAAGGATTAGGTGATTTTGATTGCTGGCATCTTTGGAGTGCAGCCCCTTCTTTAACTTTAATTTGTTAATGTTGAATGGAGAGTCAGAGGACCTTGTTCCAGTGAAGAGTCAACTGCGGCACATGAGGCATATAGTAGAAGTGTGCTGTGCTGCATTTCTTTCAAACATCGAGTGGTGTTTGGAAATATTGGAGGTCTCTAAGGGATTTCCTGACTTTTGGAAGGACTTCTCTCATGATGAGAATGAAAAACATACTTTTATTTGGGTGTCTAATTATGAGTTCGGGGTCTTCTTTTATGGGTTGTTTCCGTCAACTCCCACGCAATGCACGAGAACATGGGTCTGATTTTGTGCTCTTCCTTTCTTGTAGTGCTTACCGAGCATTGTATTTGATGAACTGGATTTATCGTTTCTTCATGGAGAAACACCAAGTCCGCTGGATACGTAAGTTTTTCTCTTTACTTGCACGGTCTTGTTTCATTCTACCCGACTTTCAAGCATTAGACTTACAGCTTATTGCCAAACACAGCTTGGATATCTGGCTTGGTTCAGACTGCTCTTTATGCAGATTTCTTCTACTACTACATAAAGAGGTAATTTCTCACTATCCATACGGTTGCTCCCCTTTCTTCCTCTTCTCTGAAGGGCTCAGGTTGTAATGAGAACAATTTTAAGTACCCCTCCCGGGCTTAAAACACAGAAAGTGAAATCTGCATCGGACAACTATACATGTTTTTCTCTTCAGTGGAAACAAGTGCCACCAGCTCTCCTGTAGAAAGTTCTCAAAGATTAATTATCACTGCATATATTTCCCTATTGCGTCATCTTATTTTTCTCAACGAGGACAGAGAGTAGAAATTGACTAAGTCCATGTTGAATCTTTACTAACAAACTCTTCTGATTATGTTTTCAGCTTGAATAAGCCCAGGAAGCCACTTCCTGTTTGACGCAAAGCTTTCTACCTTCAGCAATAGGCTAACTGAAGTTGTTACAGTGGAATACTAGAAACTTTAACAGAAATGTTATGGCAGATGAGAACATGCTTACGTGGAGAGGGCAAGAAAAATTTCTCGTATCCAAACCCTTTAAGCAACCTAATACAAGAATTGGATGCTTTACATTTGAAGAACGGACATTTGTAGTTTTTGTTTTTGTTTTTGTTTTGGGCATATGTCAGCAGCATTTATATTTTGCCCAAATCCCAGTCCTGTGCCAAAAATAATAATAATTCCCTTCCTAATCCATTAACAAGGTGTCAACTTTCTCTCTACAGGATTCGAACCCTACAACCTCACTTCACCTGAGTGCAGCACTGCAGTCTGCAGCTACACAACCATTCGGTAGTTGCAAGTAGATTTTGCTTTAGAATTTGTCAATTTGCAACCAACAAAGTGAACCAAGATTCTGAATACCATACCAGCTAGAATATCGGTTTTCTTATTAGTACGATACGTACTGGTACTGGTACTGGTACTGGTGAGATATTGGGTATCGTTTCAGATTGATCACTATTAGTATTATTTTTCTACCTAAAAGAATTTATAGTATAACATACACTTTTTAAAACAAAAAAAATAAAAAAATATTCCGGTATTTGTCCGGTACCATCCGGTATTGTCCAGTACTTGAAGAAAAAAATAAATTTAAAAGTAGTCTAGTACTAACTGGTATCTCTGATACCGTCCGGTATTGGCCAGTACCGATTGGTATTTGAGCTAGAACGGAATTAGAGGTGTAGGGTACCGGATTCTGTCAGAAATGGTACGTACCGGCCGGTACGGAACTGTATTAATAACCTTGAAGTGAACTAAACAAGGTCAAAACGGTCTTTGTAGTGAACTTTTCAAGTATCCACCGATAAGAACTTAATTGAATATGGTATGAAGTACTATGAACTTTGTTTCGAGGAGATCGTGTTCGGGAAAACCAAACGCCGACCCCAAATTGAAGTGAACCATTTTTACATGATACATACTGACTATATGAAATTGACGGGTGTTTTTACTAACCAAGTCGTGTACAACAACTATTTGATTTTGTCCTTATTCCATTTTTTCCACATCAGCTTTTTAGACTTTTCCTTGAATATTTGAAAAAATGCATGTGTAAAAGTCATACTCTCTCCGTCGCTTTTTTATAGTCAAATATTCTATCTTAGATTGTTTCTTAATAAATGTTCATTTTGTAAAATTAATTGATAAAAATTAGTACATTTTCTATTTTGCATCTAAAAATATATTTTATTTTAAATAGTTAGAGAGTAAATGTGTAATAATGATGTCTCTGTAGAGGGTAAGTATGAAAAGTGAAGATAAAAGTTGATGTTGAATGTGTAATGATGATGTCTCCTTAATAAATTAGAGTTACGAAGCTAACACTTAAAAATGGACGGAGGGAGTAATTTTTTACATTTTCGATTCCTCTCGTTAAGACGAACCAATATTACATCATGCGAAAAAAATTGAATATGGACAAAATAAAAAAGTTGTAGTCAACAACTTGTTGGTTAATGGAACCACACCCTGAATTATTAGATACTTGGTTAGTAGTGAAATGGGCTATTAAATACTCAAGTGCCGCGGTTGATTTAAATTGAACCGAGATGCTCACCACTTTGGCTTATGCTTGAGCGGTAACTGTAAGCAAATACGGAGTACGGATTTCCATAGGTTTGTATGTTGTAAAAAAGTTGAGAGACTCGATATTGGATTGTTCAAATTCAGTTTACATTTGAATGAGTCCTTTTCAAAAAAGTGTGAAAGCTTGAATTGCTTACGAATCGAGTCCATCTAAAAAAACGTTTTTCCATCAAGGTAAGGTGGGCAGCTTGTTTTTCAAGCTTGGGTTGTCATTGTCCCAGACTGGTCTCGGATGGACTTCTAGATAAGCTGGGCACGAGATGGAGCAACTTTGGTGTCATTTTAAAGCCCTATATAGAAGGCAAAAGCAAGAAAATCAGAGAAGAAAACAATGGATGGATGTGTAAATCACTAAATATCCACAGCTTAAGCAGAGACTGATCTTTCTCCAAGCGGCACAATTCTCATATGGAGCTTGAAATTTTGGGACAAGGCTAAACAAAAGTACAACATTTCCTGAGCTCTTAACTCACTCATCCTTTGTTTTATCCTATATTAACAGCCTCAAGTCATAATAAGTACACAGCTTTGTGGAAGGCCTGTTACGTCTTCTCTGTCTCTTTAGTCTCCCCTTGTGGACCGCAATCTGAAACACATGAAGAAGAAGAAGATGATGTTGCAACTGTCTTTCCTTTACTGTCAGATAATGCTGTCGCACTCGCGTCCGTGTTTTTCTCAGCTGCTGACTTATTCAAATAGCGCAGCTGGCCTTGTAAGATCTGTTGGGAACATTGGGAGAACATAGTTGGTCATCAACAAATAACAAATCAAGTTAATTGGCTTTCTTTTACACGAAATAAGAATTAGCTAGAAAGAAGGGAAACAAAATGGATAACAAGGTAGCGTTCTCTGCAACCCCCAAAATTAAGCAACTTCCATTGCATACAACTAAGTGGAACCAGAACCAAGATTGATTATTTTAAGATCTCATCCTTCCTTGGGTATTCAATAATTGTGAGCATTTGTTTCTCAATCTAGAGAAATGCAGACATTTTTGCAAGTGCAGTTGAGTAAAATAATGCGTTGATTCTTGTCGCTAGTCAATGTACAAGTAGTAGATCAGAAAGTGAAAGAGCTACATCCCAGGTGAACAATAGCATATCTCTAGCTCTTCTCTTCGGTGTCCCTCAAGCTGGGAAAAAATTATTAACCAGAATCAACTCTCAGCATTTCACATGCAGAAAATGACACATGTACCTTAAACTGGTTAATCGGACCAGAAGCACCTAGCAGTGCAATTGCATAACCTCCTCGTCGTCAAGATACCATGTACCCAAGAATACTTCATGAGGTAAAAGAAATGAAGCCCATAGGATAGAAACAAGGCGGCAAAGGAAAAATGTTCGGAAAAAAAAGAAGAGAGGCTAAGAACATTCAAGGATATGTAAGACGAACCAATAATAAATAAAGGCAGTGAATGATACAAGCTCACACCTCAATCTGGTTCAGAATGTCCTTTTCTCGGGCATCTACTTGAGAATCGGATGCGTTTAGATTGCTGCCAAATCCCTCTCCACAGTTCACATTTATACCAGGAGCAGAGAAAGGGAAAAACCCGGAGTGAGGAAATAAGTTGGCAGGCCCACCAGGGATTGCAAATGGATGCTGTTGTGATGGTCCTGCCAAGGATTGTTCTCCACCAGAGTCCGTGTTGGTAGTGTCAGGTCTATATGCTTCGGGAAGTACAGCATATCCTGGAGTCCTGCAGTCAAGAATACTCTACATTCAACCTTCATGCTTTTGCACCATACACACGACGGTTTTGTAGTGTCAATCAACATAAATGCTAGACAAATGTCTCACCATAGCCGCAAAATGTACAATTCTAGGATTTCTTTATATTTTTCAGTTCATGTATCAATTTTTTACAGCTTTTAATTGTCTCAAATACCAAAATCCAATGATTTTCGCATACATTAGCTTCCAAAAAAGTTCATAAAAACAAAAGATTTTGGCAAATCTCATCAAACCATTGCATCGCCAATCAAACTATATTCAGGACACTTGATTGCTCCAGCCTCCAGGGTTCACTCTCTCCCTCTCCCTCTCCCTCTCCCTCTCCCATTTTCAGATTTTGAATGGCTAGCATGAGTTCACTGTATCAGCAGCAGATTCAGCACAACTGTATACGATTACCAAGGAAAATGCCAGCAAAAGAAGGAATAACCATGAAGCTCCAAATAAGATAAAGGAGCCATGCAAATATTTTACTTGCTTTTCGCAAAAGCCAAATGTTATGCCCATAGTATTTTTTCTCTCCATGTGCAATTGCAGGACAAGATCCAGAAATCAGGCTCCTTTGCTAAGAACTATAGTATAAAGCCAATGAGAGTAAACACGACATACATGCCATCAGCAAAAGAAGGGCATAACTATTAAAAGAGAAGTGTATACCACACTAATGTATTTGCAGAAGGATAAACAAAAGATCTCTCATAAATTGAGGCGGCAGCAGCAGCAGCTTTGAGTCTGGCCTGATGTTGGCTTATAGAGTCATTTGCTACGCCATCTCCAGTAGCAGGTTGAGAAGGTGTACTAACTACACCTGTTCCTGAAACCAACCAAAATGATAGCCAACTGTTCAACAGACTCGAAGTGTGTATCACTATATTAAGTCAATTTGTCAGAAAATCATGAAGTCAGATTCTTAAGTTGCACATGCAGCAAGCTTGATCATACTGGAATGCCTTTCGAGTCCACCAATTTGTAATAGAATAGGCGAGTCAAGTAACGGGCAAGTGTGAGTCGGAATTCAATTCTTCTTCCTTGTTATTAAAGAATATGTGTTTTGGTCGAGCACGTTCCATAAGCAAGCTTAAAAAATTAAACACTCACATGTGATATAGTAATCCAGTATTAGAGTGACCTCAAACACCTCAGTTATGTATTTTCAAGGACCAACTATGTGGCATGTGCTGCATGTTCTGGTATGACACTGAGTGTTACTTGGCGATTCTTGATTGTCTTTCGAATTAAGAAAATCGGGTAGTTTTCTGATGATCTCGAAGAAATCTTCATCTTCCAAATCTTCTGTTTCTAGAAGGTGGTCGCGAGTGTCAGTGTCTATCATAATCATTAAAAGCTCGTCTATTCTATAGATGCCTTCTTGAATGAGTAAAATGGTTACTCTTCAAGACAAGCCTAATTCTGGATACACATGAAGCATGGGTCTTTCCTTTGGAATAGCATTCTAAACCACCATGGTATAACTTCAAGTTTATGAAATGTAGAATAGAATAACGCGGTTAAAGCCCATAACTTATAATAAAATCATGTATTTTTCTGACAATCTTGTCTCTATCTTTTTTCTTCCAAACCTTCTATTTCTAGAAGGTAATCGGGAGTGTCCAGTACGATCATTATATGAACACCCGTTTCAATATTTCCAATGATCAACACAAAGGCACAATTGTGCAAGTGTTCTATAAGGAGGGCATTGAACATAAAGTAGCATACCGTACTGGCAAAATTTTAGGGCACATCCAAATCTCTTATAAGTGACACAGAAACCTTCATTTAATGAGACACGACTAATAAAATTGGTGACGCCTAATGGAAGCAATAATCAAAAGGCCATATTACGCTTTTTACAAATTTCAACCAACAATATGTGTTATGGGGAAGTATCCTGGGCTGCTCAGAATAATCATATAACAAATGACAAAGATAACCTTGTTGTTGAGCATCTGCATGTGGTCCAGAAGAATTAGTCCCATTTTCAGGTGGTGCAACAAGGGCTCTGCAAGTAGGACATGTGTGTTGTCTTTCTAACCACGACCGGAGGCAGTGCACATGAAACAGATGCCCACAATTGAGTCTCTTGGCTGTCGTCATCTCCTCACGACAAATGATGCAAGTTGCATCACTTCTGCATGAGCATAAGTAGCAAATCATACTCGTGATGCAGCATAATAATAACTAAGAACATGTAGAGACAAATTTAAAGATACGAGAACAACTCACGCATTTAGCTCCTCAGGTGTTGCATCTGGAAAACGATCATTCATATTTGAAGTTATCTTCCGATAACGAATGTAATCAGCAATCCGAACCTTAAAGTTGCGAAATGTTTCATAGAGCTCCCTAATCAAGTGTAGAGGCACACCATAGTTCCTGAGACAATACGACACAACAGAATATCAGTCCATCGGTGAAATAAAAAATAAATGCGACCTCCTACTTAGATCAAATGAATGTCAGCAGAGCAAAGAGATATTCCAACAAGACCATTAAGGGTGAGAAGGAAATGGAACCTTGCAGAGGGGATTCAACAAATTTCTTAATTCCAAAAACAAGTGGAAATAGAGGCAAATAACAAGCCAAAGTTCTGATACACCAATGAACATCATTTTAAAATCGAATACAAGCGACTTTCAGTGTCACAGACACTCAGCTATAGCTCCATAAGAAATCCCCAAACAATTTCCCAACACCAAAAGAAGTCGACAATTACTGGGTTAGAAAAGAAGCTTGTCCGTCAGCTAAATGAACAGACACTGAAAAAATACAGTAGTTAAGAATTTGTCATCTACAGCATAGAAGTGAGAACTTACTTACAACCTTGACATTACTCATACACAAAATTCCCTTAAAAAGTACAAAGCGAGATTCTTCGTTTGTGATAGCTCCAGAATTCTAAGTTCCTAACAGAAAATGAGAAGCCCTACAGCACTGAGTGGTGTTTTAACATCATACATTGACACCATAGGTTGATACGCAAGCAAGGAAGCATCAATATAGGAACAGAGCTATAAACAGTCAATGTGCTGTAGGTATCAACCTGAATATGACCCATATAAACACATCCATCCGGACAACCAAGATCAGATAAAGTACTTACACAAAAATCACAAGAAAGAAGCACAGATACATAGATAAATGCAGCAAGTCCCGAATAAGCTCCAAGTAAAAGGTGTAGACTGCCTTTCTTTCCCATTGTCCTTCCATAAGCATGTCGCTGACGTAGAAAACATATTTCACAAATGTTGACACTGTTGTTGTTGCCAGTATCATGTACCTGATATTTTTATTTGAAATATTACAAGTAAGCTTTGAAGTAGGAATTAGAAAAAGAAGAACATGGAAGCAAATGCACTTGTCATGGAAGCAAATGCATCACTATGTCGCATATATATAATCAGAGGTAATTCTAAATGACCGTGATACAGCTGATTATCAGATTCGATTTTCAAAGCAGGGTCAAGCATTTAGGAGCAGTTCCACGCTAGGGCCTTCCATCTAAATCAGGCTGTATTAATGTGCAAATATGCATGTTAATGCAGCCATAAAGGAAATATGATATCCTCTCATAATCTAACCTGATATACAATAGTCAATACCCACGGGCTATTCATCCTCTCACTACAGTTTCTTCCACTCAAATTCTATTTTTGTTCTCCTTTCTAAGTGGCAACTGGCAACTGTAAACAAAGTCTGAAAACATCAGGCTAGGAGGTGGCTACCGACAACTGAGTGGGCAAACTGAAGCTATTGACAGGTTTATAGTTTATGCAATAATCTTGCAGTCATTTTAGCTTCTCTTCCAAATTGGAGAGTGTTAGGCACTATTATGTTCCTTGAAATGGCAATACATGCGATGTATCATATAGCTATGTGTGAATGCCCCACCAATTAAGAAATCTAGATTGTGAAGATCAAATTAACAAGTGACCAAAAATAGGATAGCACAAACGTAGAACACTTACTCAAAAGCAAAGAAGAGGGAAACAGAAGCCCGTCGAGTTTGTACCAAGTACTTGACAGAACTGTACAAGAAAAAACTGTCCAAAAGGAAAAGAAAACCCATAAAAGACACAATTCGAATGTGAGACAGCTTGGGGACAGACGGGGTTGTTTCGATGTACTCAACTCTCTTCTGAGCCAACCAATGAAGAGCCTTAATCAACAGAAGAGCAGTTACCATGGCGAGAAACATGACCGAAAAGTCTTGCCGGAAGATAGTGATGGCGAAAAGTATTTCCATAACTTCCCGCCACGACTGCTCGTTGAGCCTCTCGACCTCTGCTTCCCGGAGAGATCCAAGGAATATCCTTTTGGTTATTTGCCACATGGCACACATAATAACAAGACCCATGTTGAGAAGGAGCACCAGACTGATTTTGGATGTGGATAAGTGAACAGTTGCAGGGTAAAACTGGGCTCTGGTGTGAAAAGCATGGTAAATAACAACCAGAGTGGCTACGAAACTAAGCCCAGCGTATGTCTGTAGCCTCATCATTTTGCTCAGCGCCCTGTTGCACCGAATTGTTCAATCAATTAACTCTCCATTTTAAAAAGATGAGGGGGATGTATGCGTATCATATAGAGGAGGGTTTGAGGTGTATGAATCTAAAGAGATCGAAGACAACAACTGAGTCGGAAAAAAGATACAAATTCAAACGAAATTAGAAACGAATCAAATGTCCAAGAAAGAGTACCTTAAAAACGAATCAAGTAAGGTTTGAAGCCTGCAAGTGCGAGGGGATGAGGATGAGGAGGAGGAGGAGGAATCAAGTATGCTAAACGATGTACCAGTCAGTCAAATGAATCTAATCTCTCAGGAATCTTTTCCTTCAACCGCCGAACCAAAGATTAAGAAGAAAACCATCGACAGATATATATACGATACAGTACAAAAAGGAGGTGGGATTTTCCGCGTCATCGCTTCAATCACTCCCAATGTCTTGTTGACATGTGTCTAATTGCGGAATTTTAGTATTGGTTTTCTCTGGGGTGGCACCACATAATTGGACTCCGTAACAAGGGGTTTTACGGTCCATCCGTGTAAATATTACAGGACAAAATACGCAAAAATGGAGTATAATATGCTATTTCAGAAGAATCGAGGGGGGTATCAATGTACTTTAGTAATTAAGCAACTACCATAGGGAAAACTCTTGAATCGGAGAGAGCCAAATCGGAAGCAAATAGAAATGGCGTCGGTGGTGAAGAACGCGTTGAAGGCCATCAGGGAGAGAGGCATCGGAAGCATCATAAGGGAGGTCAGAGACGAAGGATATTTGTACGTTCACCTTCCATGTGCGCTTATTTTGCTTTTCCCTGCTCTTGAATGTTTGATTGATAAGGAGACATTGTCTAGATTTCATGTGCTTTTATGGCTTGAAATTGCAACCTAACTTAGCTTTTTATTCGCAGGCCCGTGTTCCTCCTAAGTTAATTGTACGTTCTGTTATGTGATTGGTTGATTTTTTGGATTTATGGTTGTCTAGGGTTGCAAACAATGAATTTCCTAGATCGTTTATTCACTAATTTTGAAGCTATGGTCAGAATCAAATACTATAATGGGAGTTGTGTCTAGAGTGAAGTTTCAAGAAAGACGGCGGTGAATTAGGACAATTGATGATGGATGCTTAGAATTTCGCTAGATTATTGGTTATCGCTCACGCATGCTCCTTACTCTTTTTCGGAAGCTTACGTATTTCAGTCCAACATTTGTTTTGGCTCGTCTGTTTCTTTTATTTCCAGTTAGATTAACTAGCCTGCTCAAAACGGCTGATTTTTTACTTCATTCTTTATTTTACAGGAAATGCTTATTCGATGGAAACCTTTTGTAAGTATCAATGTCTTGCTCCTACTTGGTTGACCTTTTCTAGTTGAACTTTCTAGTGTGGAAGCATGATGGTGCAAAAGTTTAGAAAACAAGTGGTTGTATGCTGGTGGCCATAATTGGAAATTTGATAAAGTTCTCGACGTTTCGTGCTGTAATCGACCTTTGATTTTTATCCTCGTTTTCTATGTAGTTTGTTTTGTATCCTCTTGCTCGGGATTTTTGAACATGACTGTTGGTTTTACTTGGGTGAATATGATTAGTTGCAGTGTCTCAGCTCGTCCGAATTTATTTGTGGGGAGGACGTGGTTGGATCTCGAGGCTAGTTTTTTAGTGAACTAGTTTTGGCTAGTTCTGGTCCTTCTATCACCCCATGATACTAGATAGATTTCATAGTTTTTGGATACTTTTTTATTTTTATTTTTGGAGATTAAGTGGTGTTTAAGCAAATTAACAAAGAACATTTATGCAGAAAATGGGAGCTGTATTGTGCAAACTAGACTTTGGCATATTTTGTTGGAAAATATTTTAGAATTTAATGTTTTATTTGGGGTGTGAATATGAATTGTCTCAATGTAGTCAGTGACATTGTTCACCGTGAATGGACACGTCCTTTATGAATAGATGTGACCGTTTCCCCAGTTGGTCTATAAATATCATGTCCCTTGTTCATTCTAAGATAGATTTCCGAAAAGTCATTTGTCCTTAGAGTCTTTTCATGTGAGAGAATACAAAACACCACGAGGTTTGATAGACCCGTCAATTGTAGTGTTGCTTCTGTGGGGCATTTGATCAAGTAGTGCGGAGAGATAGACGTCCATGCAAAGCGTAAGCACTGTAGCGAGAACTAATATGTCTTAAGATTGTTGTAAAAATATGTTCACTTTTTGTGATGAAACCAATAATATAAATGCAATAAAATTAGAACCAAAAACCTAAAAATTGATGGAAACAAATTGGTGATCAAGGCGATTGTGACACTTTGTACATAAAATACGCTTTCGTCCACAGCGAACAGGTGTCTTTCAAAGGACACGTCTCAAAAATGAGCCAATTTATATTGATACCGAAAATAAAATATTATTTCTTACTATATTTTCCATCATACTTAATAGGTACATCTTCAACTTCGCATTTGGGCTTGTATCTCTACCAACTGTCAAGTGCCCAATCCCAACTGGTATACTTGACCACTTTAGAAGTCCACAAACCATAGGTAGAGTGCCAGTCTTTACTGGTTTGATCTTTGCATGTCATTCATGGCCCACATGGCTACTTGCACAGTTGACACGTGACACATCTCCAAGAGTCCATGCAGCATGGCTGCTTATTTCATCCTGAGCAAAAAGGGGAAAAAGAAAAACAGTGACACAATTCAATGGTTTATTTATATTTCGATATTTGTGGGTCATTGGCATAAAAAAATTTCTTAGTTCTATTAAATGTTATTCCATCCCGACACCACATCCATAGACAAATGCAACATCTAGTTTTCTTTCCCATTCAGACTTATAGGCCATGATGCAAAAGCTGTATGGTAGGAGTTGTTCTTTATTGCTAAAAAAATGAGTTAAACCAAGTTCTGGGTGCTATTGATTGAAAAAGGGCTCTCAAATCCTTGCAAACAGGGCCTTGAAAGGCTTAAATACGGATTCTTTTTGTGACGTGTAGAACACACACTCTCTCTCTCTCTCTCTCTCTCTCTCTCTCTCTGTTTATCTTTTTTCTTTTCTCACGTAAAGAAGACTAAATTTCTCCCT
Organism: Rhododendron kiyosumense; assembly: GCA_019656275.1. Taxonomy (NCBI): domain Eukaryota; kingdom Viridiplantae; phylum Streptophyta; class Magnoliopsida; order Ericales; family Ericaceae; genus Rhododendron; species Rhododendron kiyosumense. The sequence goes on from BPLS01000445.1 coordinate 486,550, forward strand.
GCTGCTTCCTTTCCTGGTATGCTAATATGCGGAAGCTGTCATTCATTCTTGTTCTAATTCAGGCAAACCAAGATTCACAACATAGGTGCAACGCTTGTGGGTGTTGATAAATTTGGCAATAAATATTATCAAAAACTTGGAGACACTCAATATGGTAAGTGTGCTCTCTCTTTTTTACTTGACTTTATTTATGATTTATCTTTGCCTCTGTTGCTATTTTATACCGAATGGAGATCATAAAAAATCGCTGAAGAAATCAGTGCTATGTTTTTGAGATTCTAAATTAGTTTATCCCAAGAATGGATATCATTTTCCAGTATTATATTTTTATTTGATACTAGACGGTTAGTTAGCTTATGGGTTCATGCCTTTCACTTTATTGATAACCTGCATCGCAACTGTAATTATTTTTATGTCTTTCCCTTTTTCTATTGTTTGACAAAGTTGTAAATAGAAGAGAGCCCTTGTTTGAACTGGTTACTAGTCCAATCTGCCTCTCTCTCTCTCAAATGGGCTCGCATTGATCAGTTGGAGGCTTGCAGTTGTGCACCTTGCTGATACATTGGCTGCCTATTTCTTCAGGCAAAGCTATTGGTAGTTGGTGGTATGCAGAAGGCATTAGTGTCACTAGGTTTGAACTGAACAACAGTTGTGCTTTTGTTGGATGTATTGGCTTGTAGGCAGACATAGGTGGGTGGAATATGCGTCAAAGGGCCGCTACAATGCTTCACAGGTGCCCCCGGAATGGCATGGTTGGCTTCACTTCATCACAGATCACACAGGAGATGAGGTTTGTCCTTTATTCCTAACCTGCTGTAGCCATTTGTGAATGCATTTGCTGGTTACTATACAAATCCATTTCTTGCAGCTTCTGATGCTGAAGCCAAAGAGGTACGGCGCGGAACACAAGGAGAACTTATCCGGAGAGGGGGATGAGTACATCTATCATTCCAAGGGACACAGCTTGAATCCTGGGCAGAGAGACTGGACCAGATATCGCCCCTGGGAGCCTGCAACCAAGGCCTAACTGTTTCCTTCTTCAAATTGAGCTCCCAAAGAAGCTGGGAATTTTCTGGATACATTGATCCTGTTTTTCATAAATAAAATCGTTTCTAATATGCAGCGGTTTGTTACATTTTGTTACATTGCGGCCAGTTGGGTAAACAGTGACTTCATTATCATTCAGTGAACAGTCGTCCAACGTGCACTATCCATGGCTGGTTCCTCATGCTCGCCATTTGTATGTTGTATTTGACTTCCAAGTCTAAGGGAGTTTCCTTGGCCATTTATTTTCCTTATTAAATTAAAGCTATTTGTGTTGTGGTTGAGTTTGAGACATAAAAGATGCATGATGGATGATCTGAGTTGGTTTCCATGCGAGCCCAGATGAGTCTCTTATTGGATAGTTTAACTGGGATTTAGGATTAGTTTCCATCCATGTCTGGGTTAGGTATTTCCAAACCAATTCTTAAAACTATGGAAACGAAAGAACAAAAGAGAGAAATTGAAAACTGGACACCGAACGAGATTGTCGTTTGGTTCCGATCAAGATTTATTTTATGTTTTTTTCCGGTCACAATCGTCCAAGATTTAACTTCCTATTTGTGATGAGATTGGTGGAGGATCAAATCCAGAAGCACCGGGACAAATGGCATGGTTTGTTTGCAAGTGGTTCCGGACACCATCCCATTGTATTTAGGTCTTGTTCTGTTGAGATTTTTTCGTTTTACAAGACAGATTATTCTATCATACTATTTCACCTTTAATTCTAGTTAGTGGAACACACCCTAAGGTGCCTAATACATGGATGGAAAGCAAAATAGGAATGGATTGAAATATAGGGCTGCTAAATGAACCAAACAGCTTGAGCTTGGCTCAACTTTTGGCTTGTTGAAACTCGTTTATTAGAAATATAAGCCAAGCTCAATCATGTTTTTTCGTTTGTTTATGAATTCAAGTCAAGTTTGAGCATGTAGGTGTTTGGCTTGATAGGCTTATAAACAAAGAGGTCATCTTGTAAATATTAAAAATATATGAGTAGATTAATAAATATCCCAAAATATGATATATGAATATGAATATGCCTTTCATATAGATATTTCACCAGTTTTACACTTGCTTCCAAATAGGAGTCATTGAAGAATCCTTATCCTTATTCAATTTTTTATTATGAATCATAGAACTTAATCATTTTCTTGTTTAGATGTAGTTAGGAAGCAATTAAGAGTTAGTTTTCTGTATTTTGCTTGTTCTTCTTTGTGGCTTTAAATTAGTCCATTTTATTTTATAACTTCATGAGCTTAAACTCAAGCTCAAGCTTGAAAGTTCGAAACTTCACGTCATTAAGCTCACTCGAAATTGGCTTGCATATTTCACAAGTCAAACTAAGCTTATCACGAATACAAAATTTCAAGCTTGAGCCTAACTTGAACAATTAGTCTCAAAAAGTTCTCAAGCTCATGCAAAACTTGAACACATGTAACAAGGAGTCAAGTCAAGCTTGAATAATGTTGTGTTTGGCTTGTTTCGCTCGATTAGCACCCTTGTTGAAATATAACCACCGCATCAAAAGGGGAACCGGAGATGTTGTAGTGCACCTCGGTGTAGTACAACACATGGACCGTCAATTTCATCAATCCATGGTTGCGATGTGTGTTTTTAAATTTGACCGGTAATAAAAATCTTTTACTGATAACAAATTATTTTAAATCTGAACCGTTAATTGATAAGATCAATGATTGTGTGTCGTCTTACACCCGAATTACATAGGAGTGCTCTACAGCATTTTAACGGAGCTATTAAGGCCCACTGGTACAGGGGCCAAAGGACAACTACAAACGGTCCAAGTGAAGGCCACCGTGGGTTGTGTTGGAACATCTATCAACGTGTTAAATTATTTTAGTAGTATGACTTATCTTCTTGAGTTAGCTACACCGTTTCAATCAAAGTTAAAACTGGAGTACTTGCAAACAAATTTGTTGCGTGATTCTTAACCAACCCCGAGCTCGTAAACTTAACGACTTTCAATATGTGGTGATACAATTTTTGCTAGTTTTCATATTCAATGAGGTGAATTCGTGAATGCAAATATAGATAAAATATAAAAGAAAAGAATACTCACAATCTTGCAATTTTGTTCACTTAACCCTTTTTTTTTATCCGATTTTGTTCACTTACCTAAAAAGAGGTGAAAATTACTCACTTTACGTGGAGTCTACACATAATCCTATTTTAATACTATATTTTACTAAACATTGCATAGGTTTTTATATACTCAACTTAATCTCATGTTGTAAATACTTTATTGGGAAAAAAATCGAAATAGTCCCTGTAGTTTAGTACTTGTGTCAATTTGGTCTCTACAATTTGAATTGGCTCGATTTATATTTTGTAATTTCTATTTTGTTCCAACTTGGTCCAATTACTAACTACCGTTAGCCTCAGTTAACCCTAGACACAAATGAGTTTCTTTTTTAGTGAATTACCGAACCCTTTCTTCTTGAATCTCGCAGACCTAAAGTTTTTTCTTAAAAGCAAAACGGAGTCACTTTTTTTTTCTAAAAATCGGGTTCTCTGGCCTGTGTTTTTTTTCCTAAAATACTTGAATTATTCTTCCGATATTTAAGAGGTGACCAGACACACCTAAACTCTATACTCGGTGAAGATAAGTTTTTTTCTAAACCCCTTTTGTGGCCCGAACTATGGCCATACCTGATTTTCCATTATCCGGAGATATGTAGGTAATTTGATGAAAGCTTGGTCCTTTTTGAAAATAAAATCCATTTCATTTTTTAAAATTCAAACATTTTAAAAAAATATCCGAACCCTTTTTATAGAACACAAAACTTTTCATTTTTTCTTTCTTTTCAAGGATCATGTCGCAATCCACATGAATTGGATCACTTATTCAAGCCCTAATCCCTCTCACTCCTTTCCCCCCGAAGGCGAACTTGACATGTTTTAATCGAAGGTAAAATCTCGGGCGCGACAAATGGAGAATGGAAGCCGTGAAAAAAAATGGAGAGTGGAAAAATGAGGCTCTTTGTTTTGGTTCAAAGGTATATTAAGGTAAGAGGAAAATGGCAGATTACGGTTTTAACCCTAGAAATAGGGCCCATTCGTGTTTGGGGTTAACGGAGTCTAACAACAATTAGTAATTGGACCAAGTTGAAACAAAATGAAAACTATAGAGTATAAATCGAGCCAATTCAAATTGTAAGGACCAAATTGACACAAATACTAAACTACAATGACCATCCGTTAGCCTGTCGTTAATCACCTGGACTTTCAATTAATTACTTGGACTTTCAAAATCCCCAAATTGAGGCACCTGCCATTAGTCTCCATCCATTTCCCTCACAAATCGACTGATGTGACTTATTTTTGGCGATGTTAGAAAGTGAACTTTATATACACAATCATAATCCATGCCAACCCTACTTCACTTTTGGATTGTGATTGTATGCATTGAGTTCACTTTCTAACATCTCTAATGGGGCATTTTGACGTCAGAAATGAGCCACATCAGCCGATTTGTGAAGGAAATAGATAGAGGCTAACGACAGGTGCCTCAATTTGGGGATTTTGAAAATCCAGGTGTTTAATTGAAATAAAATGAAGTTCAGATATTTCGATGACATTGGAATGAAAGTTCAGGTGCCATTTTGAAATTTTCCCTAAGAAAAATACGTATTTTTGTGTACTTTTTACACCCTTTAATATACATTCACATTTTTATTATTGTTAACCCATTAAATTAATTTTAGAATTTTTTTAACAATAATTCATCGATATCTAATGAATTGTTTAAATTTATTTTGCAAAAATTGTACTCCATTATTTTATATTCTCATTATGCGAACCGGATAAATATTATAGCACGGAGGTTGTACTGTAGGCTGATCTGATCTACTAATTGTTTAATAGGAGTATTGCCTAAAAACCAAAACTCGACGTGGAGCGAATGTTTTTAGCCACCTATACCGTCGGACGTCGTCCGTCTCTTTCAAGGCGCTCCCTCTCTCTGCCCCGTGTCTAACCCCCATTCCCCTCTCAATTCCTTCTCCCACTGTCCATTTCCCCTCCCCAAGACGAGGCCCAAGCTGCGTACATACTTTTCGAGTTTGAACAAAAACACGTCAAGGCCCATCGCTCCTCTCAAATTCTACCCAAGATACCCTGTAATTTGACCCTTTTTTTATCTGAAAATTGTATTCAATTCGTCTCAGAAATGGCCCCCGGGTCATCCAATCGGCACCAACCCGCACTCTCTTCCCTCGGAAAGGTTTCTATGTTAATTAACTACTGAATTTTGATTTTTTTTTTTTATCCCTTCTTGTTTGAATTAGGCGTCTGCACATAACAAAATTAGGCAGAAAAATGATGATTTTGTGGTTATCTGTGGTGTTAATTGGGGCGGGAAGACGTCAGGGAAGATCAACGGTGAGCGACAGCCGCTGCTTATTAACGGAGAGCAACATTTCGAAAGCTTCTCTGTTCTCGCTGCAGTCCTCCCGTGAGTGTAACATTATACAGTCGTATATACGTATGCACGTAGGTATTGATTTGTAGCTTATCATTTACTCATGTTATTACCTGTATCGTATGGGTAAGTTATGGAGTGCTCCTACTAATTACTCTCCATGCCTAGCATCCAATACCAAACCTATGTAGGACTACTAATTACAATCTTTTGTGTAATTTATGGAGTACTAGTAATTTATGGAGTATTAATTTCAATCCTACGGAAACTTCACAATACAAAATTTCATCGGGTTTGAGCCTATCATCCCATGCGAATGCATTACGTAAAGGACATGCCAGAGGTTGAGTAGGAGTACTAATTAGTCTCCAATCTTCGCCTGACGAGATTTAATCGCATTACAAGTTTCAGGCTTGGTATTTTGAGCTGAATGTATTATATATTTTACAAATTTAAGTATCATACTGTATTTCTGTATCCATCGAATTGAAATCATCCGTCTAGGTTCTCTGTTCAAGATTTATTGCTTGACTCAATATTGCAGATTTCTATTCCCGGCTCTTGGAGGATTTCTGTATGGCTATGATATTGGTTCCACGTCTTGTGCTACAATATCTGTAGAGGTATGCTGTAATTCAGGTCGTCAATCCTAGACAGATTATCATTCGTCGTAGGATTCTTGTATCCAATCCTGAGTAGTTTGGATTTGTTGAGTTGTCTTGAGCTGCTGCATTTTACAAGTTGGCTTTGATTTGCTGGTCTGTTTTCATTTTTCATGGTTTATGAGTTCAAACATCCTCTGCTCTTCTCCATGAAAGGGAATTTATAGGAATTCCATTGAGTTGTAGATATTTAACAGACCATTCAATTCGAAGAGTGAGAACCTGCAGAACTACCATGCCAATAGCTCTTCAAATGTGTAATTGGTTAAGCTTTCTTGGCGTCGCTCGACCAAATGGACCCATTTAAATTTGTGAATTCAATAAAAAGTTGAACGTTTCCTTGATTTTTTTTCTGAAGTGAGTGTAGAATATGTATCAGTTATCATCTATTAAAACTTGAATCACCGAAAGTTTCCTCTTCACTGCAGTCAGCTACATTAAGCGGGATTACATGGTACAACTTGTCTTCTGTGGAAATTGGTCTCATAGTAAGTTTACACCCCTTTTTGTTGCTTGTTATACCTGGATTCTCATGAGTAGAGGCTTTATTTCCTCATGCTATGGTCTGAGAGCTGAGTACATGCTTGCTTACTTTCAGATTACTCAAGTGAAATAAGGTCTTACATGTTGTTTTGTTTTTGGATTTCTGGCTTCTGACTTTTGCAGACTAGTGGTTCCTTGTATGGGGCTTTGATTGGCTCTATCGTGGCTTTCAATGTTGCTGATTTTCTAGGTTACCTTTTCTTCAAGTTTGTGGGATAAGAGAATAAATCATGATTTCTTTTGATTTCCTTGGTGAAGTTTTGGTGACAATTTTGAATATTTTGTTATTTAAGGAAGAAGAAGAGAGCTGATGGTGGCTGCAACATTGTACCTTGTTGGAGCTGTGGTTACAGCACTGGCGCCTTACTTTGTTATTATGGTGGTTGGACGTTTTGTCTTTGGTATAGGAATTGGATTGGTAATTTCCCTTGTAGCTTGTTCAATTTAGGATAGTTCAATTCTCTCTGTATTTCGTAGTTCGTTTCCATATACGGTGTACGTTACACTGACGATGTATGTATCATGTACCTACGGGCTATGGTCTTACACTTACTATACTTTCCTCAGGGTTTTTAATGTTTGAAATCCCAAATCCATTGAGTAATTGGTTTGTGAATGCTGAGGACTGTTGTGTCTGTATCCACTTCTTTTAGAATATATATAAGCAAAAATGAATATGAACTAATTCTTTGAGCCGTGTTCTATTTTTTGAAGAATGCATTGGCATGTCCATATCATGTAGTATTGGTGTTCGTGTCTACAGCAGCTAAACAGAAAACATCAGACTTTGTATTTGTTTCTCCAATCTAAAAATAGACATTGTTCCTCACTTTTTGAAGAGTATACTAGTATGGTAGACTTGTTGACCACATGAAAACACAAACAGATGGAGCACAATTCAGTTTCTAACAAGTGTATGGTTGAAATTTTGATACATTTTAAATATGGGAGTTTTAATCTTTTTTCTATAGTTCGTTGTTTCCACCCAATAGCAAAGCTCATTGTTTCTTTTCCTTGCTGATACAGGCAATGCATGCTGCTCCAATGTACATTTCAGAGACAGCTCCAAGTCAGATACGAGGCCAACTAATTTCTCTGAAAGAGTTTTTTATAGTCCTTGGGATGGTTGTAAGTACTGCCAACTAACTGTATCATATAAGATATTTTTTTTAAGTTATGATGTTTGAGTTATTGGATAAGAACTGCTTTGGGTTTCCTCTTCTGCCTTTTTTTGCCAACATTTTTTTTGGCCAACATGTGGTGTTTGTTGTTTTATGTCCTGAATATCTTGTCTATAAAGCTTGTGATTTCTGAAGAGCTGGGTTCTCTTGTAGGCAGGTTATACATTTGGCAGCCTTTTGGTTGATACGGTTTCAGGTTGGCGCTACATGTATGCGGCTAGTACCCCTGTAGCAGTAATTATGGGAATTGGAATGTGGTGGCTGCCTTCATCTCCTAGATGGCTACTTCTATGCGCAATACAAGGCAAAGGCAGTGTGCAGGATATAAGAGAGACAGCTATATCTTGCTTGTGCCGGCTACAGGGTAAAGCTGTTGGCAATTCATCTTCTGAACAAGTGGATGGAATTCTGGCTGAGCTTTCTTATATGGGTGATGAAAAAGAAGCTAAGATAGCGGATATGTTCCATGGAAAATGCTTAAAAGCCCTTACTATTAGTGCAGGATTAGTCTTATTTCAGCAGGTAACCTTATTAGTTAAGGGCATAGCAGATGCTTAATCTTAGGTAGCAAATGCTCACAATTTGAACTCACATACATCACTCTATCACGTGGCAGATAACAGGGCAACCTAGTGTACTATATTATGCTGCAACAATCCTTCAGGTATACCTGTTTTTTATGTTTAGATCATTGACCAATTTCGAAATATGTATTCCGTGGAGTTGGAAGAAATATGAATGTGTTTTTCATACTTATCCATTACACAGAGTGCAGGATTTTCTGCCGCATCTGATGCAACAAGAGTCTCAATTCTTCTCGGATTGTTGAAGGTGTATTTCTCAACTAGATTAGCAGCTCCTTTTTTTGCCCTATTCCTTTTCCTTTTGTTCTCTTAGGTCATGCTTTGCCTATAAAGAGAGTAAGAGATTAAGATTTGGTGGTGCAATCATGAGTTCTTTGGGGTGAGTTAGAGCTCACTTAGGCAAGTGAGCAAGCTGGCTTGACACCAAATGTGGGTACTAGATGTCTTCATTGGTCGATTGGGGCGAGGGATTCTTGGGCTGTACAACGAGTCCAATTGGCTGCCCCCGGACTGACATTGAAGTGGATCACATCTTGTCATGATTCTCGGTTGACTTTGTTAAGTTACCATTCCCAAGAGCTTAAGTTGTTAGGAAATGGGCCCGACACAATCCCTCACGTGGCATCCCATCTTGCACATGGAGATGCAAACATCCATAGATATTGCGAAAGAACAAAGGGGAGAAACATAATACAAACGGGAAACCAATGGGAGACTTGAACCAAGACCTCTCAGCAATTTGAGCCCCGATACCATGTTAAATTACCAATTGTCACAAAAGCTTAAGTTGTTAAGAAATGGGTCCAACATTGTATACCAAGCTATTCAACAGACTTGGGGGGCCAGGTGGCATCAGGCGAGTCCTACCCACATCCTTCACTTGATTTTTTATCCTAGTAAATTCGCTATCTCATGTGTTTGCGAGACAAAGATGGCTTCACATGTGGGACTAAAAGAATCTGCTGCAGGTCGTTAAAGTTTTTGTTTATATTCTCTTTCCTATGCATGGGTCTGGAATTGGTTGTTCTCGATCAAAATTCTTGTTTTTCTTCTTGTGTATCCAAATTTATGCAGGATTTTCTTTCCAACGTGAGGTTATCTCATGTTAAAATTGGACTTCTCTTTGGCTGATTGATCATGAAAGTGGTATTTTATTCCACCTGTGTTTTTTTTTGTGAGCCATAGTATCATCATAAAAACTTGTTTTGTGTTGGAAGATGAAGATGTTTTAGTTCTCAACTTTGTTTACGCTTTGCCTCCCTGACACCTCCTTCGTGCGTGCCAACCCTTTTCCTCAATCCCCGTATGTATAGGCTTAACTTTAGTTATTATATTTTCATAGCTATAGTTTCTTGTTTCCCTTTCATCCTTGATTTTGTTTTCTGAAACTTCTGACCTATTGTTGTAGTTGATTATGACTGGAGTAGCTGTTTTGGTTATTGATAGACTTGGGAGGAGACCTTTATTACTTGGAGGCGTCTCTGCTATGGTATCTTTTCTTTCTTCTTTCAGGGTGTTCATTTATGTGAATGCCAGATTTCTCCAGGCACATAAGGGCAAATTGACAATGTATACGATTGTGTTCCCAACTTCCCATCCTCTCGGATTTTATTGTACCTTGAATGCCGTCAAAACCTCGCCTTATTGGATTGTTAAGCGGAGTTGGGGACAAAAATAATCAAAGTACAAGCTCCTAAGAAATGTAATTTCCACGTGTGGCAGGTAATTTCATTATTCCTCCTGGGATCATACTACACCTTTCTGGATGATGCACCAGTTATGGCTGTTGTTGCATTGCTATTATATGTTGGATGCTATCAGGTACTGGTTGATATCCTTTCTATACCTTTATTAGAGAGTTGCTTTCACAGATACTTGTATTCCTAGTGTCACCAATTTTTGTCCTTTGCATTAAGTTATTTCCGTCTCTTTATCTTGCATCTTGTGATATCTCTTACGTTGCCAAGTTGCAGCCTTTAGGACAACATACCTCTTGGGGGAAATGGCTTTTTGTAATCATATCAAAAATTTCTCCTTAGATTTAATCATGTTTAATATCAGTTCCACTATGATGTTATTCTGTCAGGAGGGGGATTGGGATAATGAATGTACGGAGGTGTATATATAAGAAGCACAAACTCCATAATCTCCTTTTGACTACTTGGGAGAATGAATCCCGGTGGTCATTCATGAAGAATCCCTTCAATCGCGAGCTTCCCGCCAAAAGAATTTAGAACCTCATTACCTCAGTGATGGCAGTTTTACACTTTGGGCTTGACGAGTCATCATCCAGTGGATAGAAAAGGAAACTTCATATTTTGGTATGGTTGCATCACAAAATGAAGATATTTGACGTTCGCAAATCGTTACTTGTCACAAATCACAGGGGCATGGAGGCCAATGAATAGACACATTAACACTCCGAGAAGGATAGCTATATAACGTGTAAATTTTATTTGATAGATGTGCCAATTGCCAAATAGATTTTCACTGTCATTCTTTACTAGGAACTTTGATTTCTTTTGCTTCTTTTGTATTGACATCTATCCTACAATCAATTAGTTCCTAGTGTCTTTGAATCTGCTTAAACCAAGGTGAATATCTATCTTTCTGGTGTTGTTGGCTTGGCTTAGAGTTTTGTCTCAAGTGTTCTGTAATATTGCTCCTTGGCGAATTGGTTTTGCAGTTGTCATTTGGTCCCATTGGTTGGCTGATGATTTCTGAGATTTTCCCGTTACGCATGCGAGGGCGAGGATTAAGTATAGCAGTGCTTGTAAATTTTGGGGCAAATGCAATAGTCACGTTTGCGTTTTCTCCTCTGAAGGTACTTAATTTCTTTAACCATTTTAATCTAGAGTTGTCGTTGAATAGAGTTGCAAGTTTTGTTGGACTGTATGTGTTCTTACAGTTGGTATGTTCCTCATAGGCCCTCGCTAGTGGACTGTGGGATGGGTCCCCCTAGATTAGTCGAGGTGCACGTAAGCTGGCGCCTTGCTTGGACACCTGGTTGTCGGGAAAAAAAATGGTTCCTCGTAATTAATATGCTAGCAATCATGCAATCTAGGGTCTAGGATATGACTTTCTAGAAAAGATAACGAATGGAATTACTTCACATAGAAGGCATCCAAGAATCAAAAGACATATGGTTTGTGACAGGGCCGGCCCAAGGTATTTGGGTACCCAAGGCCTGTTCTAAGAATGATGCCCTAAACGCTTGACAATTTTTACGGAAAAAAAAAAAACAATTAGAGAAAGCCAAAACTATAGTATTAAATCCACTTTGCCAATTGAGTCTTTCCACTGTTGATGTGGGACAAATAAGTTGCAAAACAAAGCCTACCACCTATGGTCCCACATAGTTGAAGGAAACAATAAAAGCAAAGATTCTTTTATAAGTAGAAAGTCCTACTGGCTCAGTATCAATGCTCAAGAGACTGGGCCTTGCTTTCGAAACTTGGACTGAGCATTTCCTAAAAAGAGTTCTATCCAACTCAAATACTAAAAAAAATTGGGGTGCCCCAAAAATTGGGCATCTTGAGGATGCCCAAGGCCCAGGCCTTGTGGGCCTTGTGCCTGGGCTGGCTGTGCGTCTGTCATCCGCCCATGATAAAATTAGATAGCAAAGTGGCAAAATGGGATCCTTTTACCTGATCCAAAAGTGACAAGGATTTAATTTGTAATTGTTTTGCTTGGCATTTGGGCTTGGCAAATGGATAAGGTCAAGTCAGTTTCTTTTTTTTTCAAGTCAGTTTCTGTGCTAGAATCATGTTTGCTTGCGGTGTCTCTCCTCTCTTCTGGACCTTGTCAAGTTGCATCTCAGACGAGCTTCTGTTACAGGGGAAAACACCACAGTAGTGTAATAACATAAAGGATATTTTGCAGTATTTAAGCATGTATTACTTGTTAAGGTAGAAAATATCGGCAAAATCGCGTTGTCTTCACAATTCCATTATTTCTGCGATTTGTTGTGAACTTTAAATATCAAGCTAAGCCTATCACTCTTTTCTTAGCTTTATTGATGATCTACCTTATCTACGTTGTTGATTTGGTACCAATTTTTGGACTTCTAATTACAGGAATTGCTGGGAGCTGGAATTTTGTTTTTCATCTTTGGAGGAATAGCTGTTTCATCTCTTTTCTTCATATATTTCATCGTCCCGGAGACGAAAGGGCTTACGTTGGAGGAGATCGAAGCCAAACTGCTTTAGTACTTTGAGATATGTAGGATAGACGTCACTTTGATATTTTTCGACTAAATTAGCATCTGCTTGGAGATGGCGATATTGATGCTACTGTCTTTTTAGGAGTGTATCATATGGATGTGTAGTTTTAGATAAGATGAGGTCAACTAGCGACCAAAGTTTGACTGTTTTTTTTTCTGTCTTTTACACTAAAATCACTAGAGGAAACAAATACGTGTGTATTATGTCTGATCTTGTCTCAATTCTCTATACCGTCTTGATTTTACTACATTCTCTCTCTGTTTGCTTGTACACCTCCGGCCATCTTTGCCTAAATTTGGTGCTTTGTGCTTGAATTGGTCAGCAGTAGATGTACCGAGACTGTTAGAAGTTGCTTGCTGTATCTGTTGCCCAACCCTCCATATATAGCCATCTTCACTCCTTGATGCACCCTCTTTAATTTACCGGCCTCCCGTGCCATCTTTGGATCCCACCGTCAAAATCCCCAATTAGCAATATGTACGTCTTTGTCACTTCTTTGTTCAAGAATAAATTAACACAAGTAGTAGCACTACCGTCAAAATCCCGAGTTAGCAATATGTACGTCTTTGTCACTTCTTTGTTCAAGAATAAATTAACACAACTAGTAGCATTATAATGTTTAACAACGCGAAAACTTATTTTAGGGGTGACATTTGTTACCCATCATATTGTGTTTAGCATTTGGTCTGTCACATCCACAATTAATACAAGACCTATTGTACTCATGAATTTACCTTATCAACACAAAACTGTGATAACTGTGACTTAATTGTAAAGAGTTAGAATTGAGGTAGCAATGTAAAATTTCGCGGAATGTGCAAGAAGGATGTAAAGCGTGTGAAGTCATAATTCATATGAAGCGGATTTAGTGTCCACTGAGATTACTAAAAATAAAAAATAAAGATGTGTCGTGTCATGTATACCAATTGAACCGAGTTTAAGTGACACTGGTATAATAAAATTATTCTAATATAGAAAGGGGTTAACTACATGAGTTGAGTTTTGTTCATCCTTCACTTAGAGAGGGTAAATATTACCTTCCTTCCTATTGGTTGAAATGACGTGGATTCCACCAAAAGTAATATCATGTTTATCAAAAAGTGTATTGCAGAGGTGGAACTTACACTATTTCAACCAATAAGAGGAAGGGTAATATTTACTTTCGTAAGTGGAGGGTGAACAAAATTGCATGGTAAATATGATATCATTTTGTGGTGGGGTCCATATCATTTCAACTAATGAAAAATGGGGTAATATTCATCCTATTTTAACGAGGATGAACAAAATTGCACTCAGAAAAGAAGGATGCATAGGATGTGAGAGTCCAAACAGAAGAGAAAATAAAGACGTGTCGCAGGCCAGTTGAACCGGGTTTAAGTTGACACGGGCAGGCTATAAAAAAGTTGAGCTGCGAAAGCGCAATTGCGGAATTAGGGTTTATTAGGGGAAGGAGGAGTGATGGCGAAATTTAACGTGGTACAAAAGAGAAGGAGAGCCGCGATTGCAGATCGCAAAAGAGCGACCAAAGGGGAGCCTTTCACTGGTAAGCTCAAGATTAAGCCCCAGCCCCACTCCATCTCCGGCAAGCGCAAACGCAAGATCTTCAAAAAATGGCGCAGAGTTTGTTACTTCTTCCTTTTCTCTATCTGTGTGTGTGTGCGCGCGCGCGCGCGCGTGTGTATACATTTGTATTTATGTAACTGTGCGAAACGTCTGTTTATATGCACACTTGTTGATGGAACAGGATCAGAAAGAGGCTGTGGAGAAGGGTCTTGTCACCATGCAGGATGTCGAGATGGCTGTGGCTCAAGGTAATTGTTTTTGTATGTGATGCGAGAGAAATCTAATGTTTAAGACCACATAACTTGACATTGTGGTGTAGTCTTGTATGTGCAGGAATTGTTTTATGTGCACTGTCATTCGTTTGGTTGAAAAATTCACTCTTGATTCCCATTCATTACCGTTTAGAAAATGAATTGCTTTGTATAATTTGATAAATCTCTCACACATAAGATTCGGATTTTTATAGTACTACTAACTCAGAGCACCTCTAATTGTTGATAGCTAATGTTTGTTCGACTGGTGCAATTGTTCTCTCTTTTCTTATCTTTTATTTAGAATCAAAATGTCATTTGTGGGCCTCATGATGAGTGAGATAGACAGAAGAGGTCTTGCTAAATTTAGCTACTGCTAGATGTGTCAAATTTGGAACTCTATGTAGCAATAGGTAAATTTTTATGCCTCCAAACGAGTTGTTGTAGGACTAGTTTTTAGCTAGCCATTGAGAAGCTCTTAGGAATCCAATTGGGGAATGGGTAAGAGCAATGGTGCAAAACATACTCTAAAGTACTCGTGTCGGACACTCGGCACTTGGATAAGGGTATGGGATCCCTATGGGGCATGTTCAGCAAGCATATATGCTAACTCAAATTCCTCACAAGCTATGCATAGAAGTCCTATAATATGTACACAAAAGGTCTAAAACAACTAAACATCATTTAAGCAAGAAATAAAAATCTATGTGGAGGATTTTATGTATTTTGGCATGTCCTTGTATGCTTTAAATGAAAATTAGGGGAATCCGTTGCATGGACTCGAGTGCGGATGTTGTGTAAACTCGATTGCATGTTCTCCGAATCAAGTAATATAAAGGTGTAAATAGTTACATGGACTCGAGTGCGGATGTTGTGTAAACTCGATTGCATGTTCTCCGAATCGAGTAATATAAAGGTGTAAATAGTTGACTACGCTAAAACTAGATGTTATTTTTATTTTTTGTGGAATTCTATTGCTTAGCATTTGGGCTGGTTACATTTTGGTTTTGGTTCCCTAGCATCCTTCTTGAATTTTTTGGTAATGATACTTTTAGTTTTGGTGACACTGGAAAGTACTACCATACTATTATGATCCCTGATTTCAAGAGTGAAGGATGAAATTGAAAGGAAAATACATCACATACAGAAGGAAGGATCATGTTGATAAACAACTTAGGAGATGTATTCCTTCTATTGAGCTTGCTGGAGATAAGAACGCTCCATAGATCCATCATCTGATAAGTGATGCATTTTTTCCCTTGAATTAGGAACGTCAACATCTAAGGATGCCAGTAAACATCATTCCCAATTTCACGGGAAGAAAGGTCTAAAGCTTAAAGTCAAACAACTGAAGAAAAAAGGCAAGTTCATTTGCATATACATCTTTTCATCCTTGTCTCCTCTCCAAAATGTTCGGATTCTACCACTGTGAGCTCTATATTTTTATGTTTTGATGTGACAAATGTCTGCCAATGTGCAGGTAAGAGCAAACAGAAATCTCTGAAGACAGCTATGGAAACTCCAGTTGATGCCATGATAGATTAAGTGCTGAGGGATCACCAGACATCTGACAAAACTATGTAACTATTTGACAGTGAGATCGAAAGATGCGTCTAGTTTTATCCATTTTGCTTGGTCCTTA
>BPLS01000445.1:504005-516309 GCA_019656275.1 Rhododendron kiyosumense
GCGCATAGCATATGGTGGCAGCTATCGTATCCATGGATGGTTGGGTAGGTTTGACGTCACTCCCACTCCTTAAGCCAGTCCAGATCCAGTCCAGTCCATCCTCAAACGACACCAAACTAATCCTGCATCCAAACATGGCCTATGATCCGAGTTACTCTTCTCTTTCTCTCTCTCTCTCTCTCTCTCTCTCTCGGCTTGTTGGGGGCAGGGTGTGGCAGGTCCAAATCCGGGAAAAAAAAAACCAGAAAACTAGTGTGTGTTGCACTGGCAATTACTACTCCTGTTTTTGCTTTCTTCTTTCTCCAAGTCCCAAATTGCTTGCTCTTTTTTGGGAAGCTAGCTGAGAAGTACTACTATTAATAGGACAAACAATTATTGCACCAAATTCAGATTGTGAGACATAACTTTACTGTATTGCCCTTGTATTCTAGATTTTTAACACAATCATAACGATCTTTTAGGGATAATTTCGGAAAATTAAAAGATTTTCAATTTAATTTTTTAAAGGGACCAATATTATGGGACATCCAAAAATACAGAAAAAAGGACCGGCAATCTTGGGCCCCGTTTGATAACGGGATAAATAGTTGGGATTCGTAAGGAGATGGGATTAGGATTGGAATTGGAAATGAGATGGGATTATTAATGAGAAGGGATTGATAATGAGTATGTTTGTTTGGGATGGGATTAAATGATGGGATTATTAATATCATATTTGTTTGAGATGGAATTAGATGATGGGATTGGATTGATAGAAGAAATTGGTAATGAAAAGGGATTAGTAATGAGAATGGGTTGGGATCGGACTACGAATACCAAGTCCCACGGGGTATTGCTAATCCCCCCTAATCCCCGGATTCGGCATCCCAACGGACTAATAGTCCGAACCTTTTTTTGTTACCAAACAAAGTATTAATAATCCTATTGGATTATTACTCCAATTCCAACTCCCAAACCCGTTATCAAACGGGGCCTTGGGGGAGTACTGTTCTATTTTTTGCACTAAAAATCTCCACTGCCTGCTTCCGGCCTTCCACTCTGTACTGTTCTATTACTCTCATTTTTTGTTTTTATTTTTTTAATTATTATCTCTATTTCTCTTCACACTCGTTATCAATAAATCTAAATTCAAAATTCCAGAAGAACTACTGTGACTCAAATCTTGTCTGTCTTCTTCTACCCTCCAATTTCTGCTCTACTATTCCAAGACTCCACTGGACTGAAGAGTACTGACCTTCTGATCTAATCTAATCTAATCTCCCATCTCCCCCGCCTTTTTTATGGAAGCCCTCAAATCATCCTTCATCTTCCCAACCCCTCCTTATCCAAATCCCTTCCAAAAAACAAGCACCACCACCACCACCACCGTCTTCTACTGCTCAAACGCGTGGTCTCTCAGCGACGGAAACCCCAACAAACCAAAAGACGACAAGGCCCGTCGCATAAATAAACAAGAGGCCCAACACCTAACCCAGTTGAGGAGGAGGCATACTAGTAGTAACCAAAACCCCAACAAGAAAAGGATAAAGAGGACTCCTGAGCAGATGCTTCGTTACATACAGGATGACAGGAATGGACATTTGTACGGTAAACATGTCGTCGCTGCCATTCAGAGGGTTCGCAGTCTTAGCGGGAAGCCGTACGATATGAGGCAAGTCATGGCCTCTTTTGTTGCTAAGCTTACCTTCAAAGAGATGTGTATTGTTTTAAAGGAGCAGAAGGGCTGGAGACAAGTTAGGGATTTTTTTGCTTGGATGAAATTGCAGGTCTCGTCCAAACACTTTGTTGATTAGTATTTTATTTTTGCTTTCTCTTATTCGATGACCATTGACCAAGAAGCAAGAATTGTGTGTGGAAGTTTTTTCCATACATTTCTTTACGCTCTGTTTGGAACCTATGGAAAATGAGGGAAAAGAAAGGAAAATAAAGAATTTTCCCTAATGATTGTTTGGTTGTGGAGAAAGAGAGAAGAAAATAAAGATTTTGAGTATGGTGAATAGTAAATTTTCCCTCTCATTTTCCTCTCATTTTCCTTCCCTTTTCTTTTCCTTTCTTTTCTTTTCCTTTCCCTAGGTTCCAAACAGAGAATTTTTCATTTTTATAGAGCAATTGTACTATAAGAGGTGGGTTGGCTCCTTATTTGTTCTTTTCATTTCCATTTTTCTTCTTCGAGAGTTTTCTTTACTAGTTTCTAGCGAAGACTACAATGGTGGCATTCAGGAACAAAATTTTCTGTCTTCTATCTTCTATTTGGTATTTTAGTTATTTGAATACTACTTTCACATATTAATTTCGTGTAATTTTAGTTTTATGCTTGAGCAGTTGAGCTACCGGCCAAGTGTTATTGTATATACAATCATTGTGCGCATATACGGCCGAGTTGGCAAAATAAAGCTTGCTGAACAGGCCTTCTTGGAGATGCTTGAAACCGGATGTGAACCGGATGAGGTTGCTTGTGGTACCATGCTGTGTGCTTATGCCAGATGGGGACGCCACAGGGCTATGTTAGCATTTTATTCTGCTGTACAAGAGAGGGGAATCATGCTTCCTATTTCGGTTTTCAATTTTATGCTCTCATCTTTGCAAAAGAAATCACTCCATGGGAATGTTAATGAGTTGTGGAAGCAAATGGTTAATACAGGGGTTGTGCCTAACCATTTTACTTATACTGTTGTCATTAGCTCATTAGTGAAAGGTGGTCTCTCTGAAGAAGCTTTTAAGACGTTTAATGAGATGAAGAATTTGGGTTTTGTTCCTGAGGAGGTAACTTATAGCCTGCTTATCAGTTTAAGCTGCAAAAATGGTAACCGGGATGAAGCACTCAGACTTTATGAAGACATGAGAGCAGTAGGAATAGTTGCGAGTAATTATACATGTGCTTCTCTTCTAACCCTACATTACAAAAGTGGAGATTATTCTAAAGCTGTTTCCCTGTTTGCGGACATGGAGAGAAACAAAATTGCTGCAGATGAAGTCATACATGGCTTACTTATTAGAATCTATGGCAAACTTGGTCTTTACGAAGATGCCAGGAGAACTTTTGAAGAGATTGGGAAGTTGGGCCTACTTAGCAGTGAGAAATCATATATAGCAATGGCTCAAGTCCATCTCAAATCAGGAGATCTTGAGAAAGCTTTGAGTACTATGGAACAAATGAGGTCTAGAAACATTGGGTTTTCAAGATTTGCTTTTATTGTGTTGTTGCAATGTTATATAACGAAGGAGGATTTGGCATCTTGTGAAGTTACATACGAGGCTCTATCAAAGACTGGACCTCCTGACACTATTTCTTGCAATAACATGATCAACTTGTACATGAGACGGGGCTTAAAAGAGAAGGCCAAGGATTTTGTTATGCAGATTAGGAGAGACGGTGTAGAATTTGACGAGGAGCTTCTCAGTAATGTCATGAAGATATATTGCGTGGAAGGGATGCTAGGAGCTGTAGAGCAGTTGATAGAAGAGATGAGGCATAATGAATTAATTAACTGTAAGTTTGTGCAAACATTTCTTTTGGCCATGCATGGAGAATCAAGGAGACCTAGCGAAGCAAAAGACAACTTGGAGCACTTGGACCAACACGGATCTCTAGCTTTTGAGCTGTTGTTTATTCTGTATTTGGCGTGTGATAATTCCCTTAAGACAGAAGAAACACTGAAATTGTTACTCAAGAGAGCCAATAATGGCTTGTCTGTAGCCAGTCAGCTTGTGAATAAATTGATCAAAGAAGGCACGTATTATGCTCTTTTGTTTTCCACTTTTACTTACTGATCACTGAACTACCCATTTGTGCTCTGAATATTTTGAATTTTCCTAATTCGCTATCCATCATTATGGTTGCTCAACCTTGAGCACTTTGATGCATTAGTTGATCTGACTAGTCAAAATTAATTTTGTCGTAGGTGACATAATGAAAGCAGAAAGTCTTTACAAGCTTCTGATTGAGCAAGGGTGTATTCCAGAGCATGTCGCAAGTACTTCTTTGATCAGTTTCTATGGAAAACAACGAAAGCCAAAACAAGCCCGAGAAGTTTTTGAAATGGCAGCCGATTCCCCTGCAAATGCAAAACTGTTATGTAATTCAATGATTGACACATATGTTAAAGGTGGTCAATTAGAAGCTGCATACCTTTTTTACAAGGAAGTATCTAAGGGAGGGCATGATTTGGGTGCTGTTGCTATCAGCAAGATTGTCAATGCCTTAATTAATGGCGGTAAGAGTTGTGATCTAAAGAGCAAATCTGTTTGCGCAGTGAATGAAAAAATTGGGGCTTGGCTGTACAAGCTACCATTTCTTGGGGAAAAAATTCATGGATATGAAGCAACAAGCCACTCATATTTTTTCGGATTATGCAACACTATTTATTTGTCGAATGATAGATGTTTTTTTGGTTACTGAATTTTAGTAGAAAGAGCAACTAACAAGAGGAGAATCCTCGGATACAACAGAATTCCAAGGCAAAGATTCTAAACAAAGGAAACTGAATCTCTTCAAGTAGAGAACCAGCCTAAGGAGGACAAATACAATGTGAAATCTGCCAGTTATTTGAGAGTAAAGAGGCTAGAGTTGTAATTTTGACATTTCTACTTTGGGCAGGTTTAATCCTCACTTCAAACTTGGTCTGACCAATGAGAGAGGAAGAGGGCCTTTGAATGCCTCTAAAAACTCAACTATACCTTTCTTTCCAAAGGAAATAAACCTTTGTATCCGGAGCATGCTCCTAAGGATATTAGGGAACTCTTTCCCCTTGAAATTGGAGCAAACAAGGCAACTTTCTGGGGCCATAGAATAGGACCAGTAGAAATCCTACTCTGATTTGCAATAGCAGCCCAAACTCGCTTAAATAAGAGACACTCCAAGAGGAAGTTATCCAGAGATTCATTATGTTGGTTGCGGAGAGTGCAAATAGGATACCCCAACCATGAAGCTTTTCTCTTTAGTTCTTAACCTCCCTTTCCTTGCGTCCAGAATAAAGCTGTGCTTAGGGATGTTTTTACAGAACTAGACTATCTTTTGCCGAATGACGAGTAATACATTCCAAGCATGAGAAGCTTGATACTTGTAGGAGGATGAATCATCACATATAACTGAGTCAACAGGCATGGGATTGGGCTGAAAGGTGGGGGCCCGAAGAGAGAGGGAAGGCTGTGTCCACTCTTCATTATAGATAATGCAGGAGACCTTTGCAGCCATAGGAATACCAGAAACCATGACAAACTGCTGTAGTTATCAATAAGATGACCAGAAGGGTGCCTACTGTCATGCCAATAGTAGGTAGAAGAGCCATTATGAATGATGCATTTGATGAAAGGCCTTACTTACCTGAGTTCCACAATTTTCTCCACATCGATGAACGAGAAGAGGAAACTAAGATTTTTAATGACATACTTTCAGCTCCTGTTAACCTATAGGGAATTCTGCTTAGAAGAGACAGCCCAAAGATGCTTAGCCATGGCAGCATGATTCCGATCCTCAACTCTTCTGAGACCAAGTTTACCATCTTTTTTGGGGCTATAAATAACCTCCCATGCAAATCTGAAAATCTTTTATCTTCGTTATTCTGAAAATCTTTCGGTAATTTGATACTTCTAACATGCTATATTTCTCATTCTCTTTATCTTCTAACTTTGACGATGTCTGCTTTCGCCTGGGGGATATTAATTAGCTTAAAATGAAGTCCTTAGAGCTGTGCTGAGAAAACACTAAGTGACTAATTATTCTCCGAAGGCCTTTAAATTGATGTTTTGAGATTAACTGCCATTCCAATAAGGTATCAAGTTCTACGCATTGTCCATCAAGCTTTGCTAACACTTTCATGCACCAGCATTGGAGGTTTAGAGGGGGGGGGGATGCGGTTATGCAATATGCCATTTTTTGGGTATTATCTGGATATGCCTACTTGTTTGACATGTAAGTTTTAAGCTTCAGTTTTTATGAGTGATAACTTGTTTGCAGGAAAATATCGAGAGGCGGAGAATGTCGTTCATTGTAGCTTTCGGGATAACTTGGTTCTTGATACTGTGGCTTACAACACATTCATCAAAGCAATGCTACAAGCAGGTTAGCATGGTTATTTCCTTAAATTTAGTGAAGGAACTTATGGCCAAACAGAAGTGGGATGACACCTATTAGCACCTGCAGGTAAATTGCATGAAGCTGCCAGCATTTATGAGCGCATGCTTTCTTTGGGAGTCATTCCATCACTTAAAACATATAGCATTATGATCAGGTAACAGCTTGTGCTGCGAAGCTCTCTTAGACTTTTTAACAGAAATACACCACCTAATAAAGAAAAATAACTACAATCATATATACAGAAAATAAGTTTTTACCTATTCATTCTAGTGAAGCAGTTAATATTTGGTTGTAGTGTGCATGGACGACTCCGAAATCTGGATAAGGCTGTTGAGATGTTCAACATGGCTCGAAGCATGGGGGTGCCCTTGGATGAGAGGGCATATAGCAATCTCATATCCTGCTATGGGAAGGCTGGTAATGATTTGTTTCTGCCTTAATGCAATGCAAGAAAGATATCACATTAATCTCATGACAGTATAAGTTATTTTGAAGTCCTGTAGTTGTCAGCTCTTCCAAGAGATACTGGAGACTTGTAAGATTATGAGTTATAAAATATAAAATTATAATACAGTCACTTTTGCTAGTAAAAGGACCTTGTATTGTTAAGCAAGCAGATGGTTATTCTCTATGTCTAGCATGCTTGGTTTTTGTGGCTATAACTTGCTTATGGACTGAAAGATATGCCATGTTAGATTGCATACCTGGTGCTAACCGTGGATAAATTACCTCCAGTTGCTAGCTCATGTGATATTTTACACTTAATATTGCTTCATGACTTAAGATTATCAGTTTTTGAAACTATTTTTGTTTTTAATTGCAGGTAAAGTTCATGAAGCATCTCTTTTGTTTAGCGAAATGCAGGGAGAAGGAATAAAACCTGGAAAGGTATGGAGTATGCTGCAATGGTCTGTTTGATTGGCTGGATTAGATGCAGTATTAGACTACAACTCCCATGGGGTAGTATTTCAGCATTTTAATGGATCTATTGGTAGAGGGATTACATATTCGTTGGTTGATCCATACCATGACATTTGGTATACACAATACCTTGAGGTATGTGTCATAGTTTTATAGGGAAGGCACTGTTTGAAAATGTTTGGCTGTGCAAACATAAAAACATCAACTTAGATGGCCCCTAGTTGTGTATCTGAAAGCCTTGTCAAATGTAATTGTGCATAGTATTGGAAGGATGTCTGCATTGAGGTTTGTAGGTTGATATTTAGGGTACGATAGAATGCCCTTTTTTGCAATTTTAAATGTTTTATTATGGTACTATCCCTTCCAACAATCCCCAAAGTCATGCCGTGCTCTCAAAATGCTTGGAAAAGTATTCTAATACTATGATTCTTCTGTGCTCCTTATGTTTGAACATTCTGATTTAACGTGTCACCTTTATGCTTTAAGTACTCAGATGGCGCATAATCTTGTATCAAACAATTTATCTTCAGCTCCCTTGTACTTTTGGGACTGTCAACTATCTTATTTGATTTTCATGGAAAATGCAGGTCAGCTATAGTACTATGATGAATATATATGCTACTGCAGGACTTTATAGTAAAACAGAGGAGGTATTCCAAGCTATGCAGAAAGATGGTTGCCTACCCGACTCGTTGACTTACCTTGATCTAGTTCAAGCCTTTACCAAGGGACTGAAATATGCTGAGGCAGAGCAAGCCATAATTTTGATGCAGCAAAGAGGAATTCCCCCTTCCTGTGCTCATTTTAAACTTGTACTCTCTGCTTTTGCAAAAGCTGGTTTGATGATTGAAGCTAAAAGGGTTTATGGAGAGCTCATAACAGCTGGTTTAAGGCCTGATCTCACATGTTGCCGGACCATGCTGAGAGGTTACATGGACTATGGGCATGTGGAAGAAGGCATCTCCCTCCTTGAAAGCTTACGAGGGTCAATGGGAACGGACAGGTTTATGATGAGTGCAGCTGTTCATTTGTACAAGTCAGCAGGCATGGAACTCAGAGCTGAAGAAATTTTGAACTCCATGAACAGTATGGGGATTCCATTCCTGAAAAACCTGGAGGTTGAATTAAAGATGAAGGCTCCCTGAGCAGCAGAAGTATTTTAGCAATGCTCCACTACATTATTACTATGTGGAGAAACTGAAGGATAGTGATATACGAGGAAAGCCGAAGGCTAAAGATGAACAAGCACCACGTATTTGCGTACCATACTACCACTGGTGTTTTGGTAATTCTCCTCTCTGACCTGTTGTGTGAACAGCTGCTGCATCTGTTTGAAGAATGGAAATTCATTGGGGGTTCACGTTCGATGATCCCAGTGGAAGTCAGAACCAAGTTGGGATGGTTTTGAGGATGGATGAATATAGGTTCTATGCCGAGTTCCTTAAGATCGAAGTTTATTCTGTAACCTTATGATATTTGATCTGAAGGCCTCTCTAATTTTTCATTACACATGGGCTCTGTTGATTTGACAGCAGGAACTTCATCTTTCAGAGAATATGTGGTATGACACCAAAGCACATACGTGTCTACTGGCCCCATGTGTGTGCTTGTGAAAGCTCAACAATGCAGAGATATCTCGCGTTGGTTTTGAGGTGCAGAACTGCCGAGACATTTGTATCCAATGCACATGTACATGCACAGGTAAAGATTATTTCTTGGAATTCCATTGTGTGTAACTATAGCTACATGAATAAGCATTTCTATTAGTTTATTATGCGTGTCTGGAACCTGTGTGTGGAACAGTTTATTCCTTGTCATTGGTGGCATTCGCTACTACTTGGGACTTCCTTTGATTTTGAAATGTATATGTTTTTTTTTTTTTTTTTGTGTGTGTGCAAATGTGAGCATTCACAATTTGTCAATCGCCTATTTTATCTATCGGCTTGGCTTTGTACGAACTAATTATCATATTGGAGTTGAAGAGTCATGTTACAAGGACTTCCATGAGGTCAGACTTAAATATTCCCATGCAAGTAAAAGTTGCCTTCAGTATTAGTAGTTTTTGAGCTGTGCTACGTGCACAGCAAGCTGTGCACAACAGCCTTTTCCTCCCGCCTCGGGTCGCAAAAAGATGATCGGAACCGCTCATTTTGTTCAAAATACGTCGTTTAAGGTCTCTGTAAAAAATGAGCTTCGTTCGATACCGTTAGAGGCGTTAACAAAACACCCAAAATCACTTCAGAATTAATTTTTTACAGAGATCTTAAACGACGTATTTTAAACAAAATGAGCGGTTCCGATCATCTTTTTGCGACCCGAGGCGGGAGGAAAAGGCTGCTGTGCACTTAGCTTTTTTGGTAGTTTTTTTGGGGCAAATGTGAGTCTTCACTGTTCTTTTTCTCCCTCTAATTTGTTGCTTCTGTCCTTTTGGGTTGGGGAACAATCAGACGATTTTAGGATTGTACTTTATCTTTTGATAATTCATGTATTTGGATCAGCTTTCGCGCGTCTCAATTAATCTTAGGGGCTTAATTTCACCGTCCACTTGTAGGGAGCAATCTCACCATATCTTTGCAAACATCTCGACTTATTGGTTGTTTTGTTATGTGCAGTGGTGGCATAAGTAGGCAAGGATATACTTTCTTCCTACACATTCTCTGCTTATTTAAGTACATATTTTTATTTTAATTCACGTGATTTAAAAGATAATTTTTTTTATGTATGGACAAAAAGAATTTATGAAGAATAATTCTATATTTTTCACGGATAATGACATAAAAAGGCTACATTTGGATTAAAAAAGGGGTGCTAAAATAAAATCAATTCCGTGAGAGCTAGTGAGGCTCGATCCTCTTTTGTGCCTCCGAGAAATGATATTAAAAAAAGGGTGCTAAAATTTTTTGGGACAGTATTTTTTAAGTTGTGTACAACAGTTAAAACAATTTAAAAAGACTAATGCAATAATTAAAACAATTGCAAAATGATAATGGGAAACAGAACTTAAAAGGTTCTATGAAATTTTCCCCGTCACCAGAACCAATAATATCGATATCGTACGAATTGTCGTCTGGAGTACAGCACAGGCGATTCCTCTCTCTCTCTCTCTCTCTCTCTCTCTCTGTGGGCAAGGGCAAGGGCAAGGGGGGTAAGGGCAATGGCGGGATGCGGAAGAAAAGTGGGGTTCGCGATGGCGTCGAACCTGATGAGAACCCTAACGCGAACGGGATCCTCCTCCAAATTTCCTTCAAATTCGAGAAGTCTCAGCGGCGGCTTTGCTAGCAGCGAAATCATCACCTCCCACACCGACAAATGGATGCAGGTTTTCTTACCTATTATCATTATTATTATTCGATCTAATCGTTTGTTTGTAATCAGATCTAGTTTCACTTTACGAAAGGTGTAAATACAAGTTGGTGCTGGTCCGTTTCATTATTTGCATCATTAATTTTGTTGGGTATTGTTGGATACTAGATAAAATGTGAAACATGTCAGAGAACAATTTTTCCTGTTATGTATTTATGAAAATTAGGAATATCTACAGCTATTGTTCCATTGAAAGAATATGCTTGAAGAGGATTTTACTCATCAATTACCTGACAGTGGTTCGACATCCTTAGTGACTTCTGCATTGTTTTATATTGAGTAGATTAAATATATTGAACTTGGCAACATGCTGTTTAAAGATGGATTGAACCCCCAAATTCGAAACTTTGCGAGGTTGATATTGAAGCCAAAAATAGATACTTTGACAATAACAGTATTATAAGATACTGTGACATTCATATGCAAGAATGAAACCAAAAAAATTAGCAAAAATGAACCGTTTATTTGCAAGGTGTTTTCTTGTCTGACTTAGTTTGAAACTTTGAAGCACAATACACTCCCCAGATTTCAAACAGGGCTTTAACTTTGGTTGGAATCTCCTGTGGAATGGGATCTCACTGCTGCCTTTAGTTGAGTGTCTTTTGAAGTGTACATTGCCCATTGCCCCTTGCGGAATGGTCTTGAAGAGTAACCTATCGTAGAAGGATTATAGAAAGATCTTCCAAAAGAGAAAGAGTTTGCTAACGCCTTGTTCAAAGCTTGTCATTGACGTTACTCTCTACTACAGTAATGTCCAAAAAATTCAAATCAACTACTGCAACTGTTTTTGTAGTTGCAGTCAACAAGAAGTGCCATATATCGCATTTAAGCGTAGTGCCCAGTGATTTAAATATGTGAGGCGACAAAGCCCTCTTTGAAGCGGAGTGAGGTGAGGCGAGCGCCTCATTGAAGCGAGGTGAGTGTTTAAAAAAAAAGAAATATAAACTACATAAATGACTAATATTCACGCCTATCATCAAAATAAGAATAAACATCACCATATTGTATAATAACCAACAATCCAACATACGAAATACTTGTAAAATACGTAAAATATGATCAACAACAGTACTATTAATATATACAAACTGATTAATCATTATTGTATAATATATATATATATATATATATATATTGTGTGTGTATGTGTGAAAAAAAAGAAGACCAATGGTAGAAGGGTGAGAGAGAGAGAGAGAAGGGTGCGTGCGTGCGTGTATATATATGTATATATCGGTATACACAGTTATACACCCTGTCGGCCAAAGGAGAAGAAAATAAGAAGAGAGAGGTGTTCGAGTTGTGCGAGAGGGAGAGAGAGAGAGAGATCTGATCTTACCTCTGAGATTTGAAGATCTGATCTGATCGTGGTGTTTAATGCCGCAAAGGAGAGAAGCAGAGAGGTATTTCTGATCTGATCGCGTTTTTGGAATATAAGACGTCTTTAGTTTGTATTTTGCCCTAACGACGCCTAGGCGCGATTTTTTAGTCGCCTCACGCCTCGTGACTAGTCGTTCGACTCACGACTAGTCGCCCGCCTCACCCAACTTCGCCTCACCTCACAGGTGTGAGGCGTCACAGGCTCGCCTCATGCCATGCCTTACACTCACTCAAACTTTAGTGTAGATAAGATTATAAGCCGATAGTTGCATGATTTGCATCATGTGGTATCAGTCCTCGCAAGATATAGTTCACTCTAACAGCAAGGTATTTGCATCACTGGTACTGCCATGCCTTACACTCACTCAAACTTTAGTGTAGATAAGATTATAAGCCGATAGTTGCATGATTTGCATCATGTGGTATCAGTCCTCGCAAGATATAGTTCACTCTAACAGGAAGGTTTTTTTTTTGTGTTGATAAATGTGGCTAGGTCATTTTGTGTTCGAGATATTTAGCATGCTTACTCACTAGAGATGGAAGAAAATATCTATGTTGGTTTTGTGT
>BPLS01000445.1:516319-550319 GCA_019656275.1 Rhododendron kiyosumense
AGAAAATTAGTTTGACCGTTAGTTACTGTCTTTCCTTTCTTCTCTCTTTTTTAGTCTTGTTATTCTCTTGTTTTTGAGCTTTAAGGTATTCATTCCCTAGATTAGATAATCAGATGTTATTACCAGAATGGCAGGATATGTAAATCTTGAGTTGTTTGAATTTTGTTAGGATACAAGCAAGAAATCTCCCATGGAGTTGATCAATGAAGTTCCACCCATCAAGGTTGAGGGAAGAATTGTTGCTTGCGAAGGAGGTTTCTCTCTCTCTCTCTCTCTCTCTCTCTCTCTCTCTCTCTCTCTCTCTCTCTCTCTTATTTTACTAAAACATGTCTCCTTGGCACCTGCTAATTTTTTGGTTGCAGACAGCAATCCTGCACTCGGGCATCCAATTGAGTTCATTTGCCTTGACCTTGATGAGCCAGCTATCTGCAAATATTGTGGTTTACGTTATGTTCAAGACCATGGCCACCATCACCATTAAGTCCAGAAGTAAGTTATGTAAGCAAGATCCATTGTGATGCGTTCATGGCGGGTTCACCAGGATAAAGCCAAGTTCTCTCGACATTGGTTTTAAAGTGTATTTTCAACAATCCTTGGACTAGTAATGCTTGCATGGTTTTGTTATCAGCATAATAAGGACTTAAACAACTGTTATTGTATTTTCGGATCTAGATTGACAGCAAACTACTTTTGTTGTGTCTCCGTTTGTCCTAAAATGAATTGTGGTACCTGTGATCAATGAGAAACATGTTCCCCCCTTCACAATTTTAGCAAAATCCAGAAGCTTGACAATCTTCATTACCGTTGATTAATGTGGTAAAACTAGGAAGCAAGCATCCTCTTGTTGCCTATACTATTCATTGCCAGATTATGCCCGCATTTTCAGACCTAAAAAAGTTTTACAATGACAGAAAACCATACGGAACCAAAATAAATTTGTCCAAAAATATTTTCCGATCTTCTGTAAAATTGAATGATTTACATGCTGCAAGTGATGTAGGAAACCACAAAATTGCTCTGAGGATGACCATGCCCTGAATTGATTGTCTGTGGTGGGCTATTTTCTGTGAGCTACCCTGCTGATAATCCTCTAGGGTTCATTTGATTAGCAAGATAATGATAGAAAGTACATGATAGAGAAATTTTTTTTTTTTAACAAGAATGTCCTATAAAGTGGTAAACAACAAAATTTTCCGTACAACCCTCTGAAGCTAGAGAGCTTGCCTTGCTTTTTCTTACAAAAACTGCGGGAAAATTTTATTTTCTTGTGAGAATTAACAACAATTACTCTAATTTTCTTGCAAAATCTTCATTCCAATCAAACGGATGCGAGAAAAAAAACATTTTCTTTTTATTTTATTTTACTTCACTTTCTCTTATTTTCACTTTTCATTATATTTTGATTGTTTTATTTTACTTCACTTTCTCTTATTTTCACTTTTCATTATATTTTTCTCGCAATCAAACGAACCTTCGTGATTTTAGTAGCTGCAAAGCCCCAATCTCCAGAGGCTTGGGGTAAATATAACCTTCAGGCTTACTTGCAAATGCTCCACACACGCAATACTTGCATTCTCTCTTCAAATTACAAGAAACTTTCGGAAGAAAGGAACTTGGCACTATACAAGCATGTGCACACGTTTGTGCTGACACAGGGACGAGAGAGGCGAAAGTTTCCATTCAGCCAAAAACCGGCAAAGAGCAACTGAAGGGAGGCAAAAAAACTAATGCAACGGAAGCTCCATAATTATTGCCGGCAGTAACACTGAATTCAATTGAACATATGAAGGCAGAACAAAACTCCCCCGAAGATGGGGCAAATGATGATGACATGCTATGGCCGCTCAATAAAAATGGCCCATGACTGTCAAAACAAGCATGTACCTGCTCGTCCTTAAAGGGCAAAACTTCATATCTATGGCCAATTAAAAAACTCCCATTACGAACTACTTCCTTCGGTACCTGCCAGTTTCATTCTCTGTTGATGTTCTGCAACCTTATAATCTACTACCTCACGGAACAAGTTCGGATCAAGCACGCAGTCCTTGCTCCCATAGACAGCCGCTTGAACACTTGCCATCAGCTTCGCTATCTCTCTTCCAGAGAATCCTTCAGTCTTAGCAGCAGCTTCCTTCAGAATATCATCAGTCAAGCCCCTGACCTCTATCTTCTGCTGTTGTTTCTGAAACAGATTTGAAAACAAGCCTGGTTTTCTTGCTCCAGCTTGAGCTATGTACTTATCCAAATAAAGTTTCAGCAACTTGAAGCGTTCGTCCTCACCAGGCAAAGGGAACTCAAGGACCTCATCGATACGATCCGCCACAGCTGAATCAAGATCGCCCGGGCGGTTTGTAGCAAGAGCAAGGACTATGTCCTTGGACTGGTCACCGGTACGGAATAGGAGGGCATTGAGTGCACTCCTTTGAGCTTCACTCATATAGGTTTTGTTTCTCCTGCAAAATGTTGGTTGAGAAACCAGATTCTCAGAGTTGAGTCTCGTCATAAATAAACAAATGAAAATGTCCATGTGCTAAATACCTTAGGACCATGTGTAGAACATTATAAGGTGTCCTTTTAAAAAGGGGATGATGTAATACTCTTCCCCTAGACGTCACAAGTAACAGGATAATGCAATAGCTTTTAGAGATGGGATCCAAGCCTTCTATTTATCAGCATTTCTATTAAATATATTCAATTCCAATGAACTTTTTCGGTTGAGTAAAGCATCCATATGATGGCTAATCACCACAAAGAAAGATATAGTCCTAAAAATAATTCCAAACAAAGAAATTGCTGCAAACATTTTAGTTAATCTAGAAACATTTCCTTCAAGAGATTTCAAAAGAAGTTGACCAGATTAGTGTATCCACTATTAGATGCAATGGTTATTTTAAGGCAAAATTTGTGCATGTTGGGGAAAAGGTATTTTTCTTTCAACTGCCAAGCAAAACTCTCTCCCTGGGACACACCTCAACAGACGGTACTTATTTAAATTCAAAATAATGCAAATACCACTTACTCGCATAAAAATGCATCTGCTTCATCAATGAAGAGCAATAAACCTTTCTTTGACTTCTTCGACCAGTCAAACAACTGGTGTATCTTAGTAACAGCCTGCGGACCGAGTGGCGCCACATCTCCACCAGTCATTAATGCGTAATCAAGTCCCTGAGAGCAAATGAAAGATCAACAAAAAGTCCCTTAGAATGCCAACAAATTCTCCATATCCTAATACATCAAAAAACCAGATAGAACATACGCCCGCGAGCAAGATACTCCCTCCCCGTCCCTTTTTTGGTGTCAAGCATTCCATTTTGGGCTGTTCCTAAATAAGTGTCCATTGTATAAAATTAGTGGGTAAAAATTGGTACATTTTGCATTTCGCCCCTAAAAGTAGATTTCATTTTGAAAAGTTAGTGAATAAAAGTGTAATGATCATGTTTCCATAGAAGGTAAGTAGGGAAAGTGGAGGTAAAAATTGATGTGAAGGTTGTAATGATGATGTCTCCACAATAAATTGGAGTTATGAAGCTGGACACTTAAAAAGGGACGGAGGAAGTACAAGGCATCCATAGCTTCTAACCGCAATCCTCTTTCAGACCTAAAGTTTTACCCAGCATCAAACTTCAAATACATGCATAACTTAGTTGTTAAACTTCCACAGATTTCCAAAAATTAACATGTAGTTAAGTCCCCCATATTTCTCAGAGCTTAGTCCGGTCTAAAGTTGAAAAACTTGCTCACAAAATGGGCAAAATGTCAGAGTGACAATTTGTACAGTTCATTAAGACAATCCACAAGAAAAAATGAACCACAAATTTAAAGAAAACAGTAGTTTTCACTTTTCACCAATATATGAGAGAGAGAGAGAGAGAGAGAGAGAGAGAGAGCGAGAGAGAGAGTACAGATTTGCGCGCCAGCTCTCTGGCAGCCATTGTTTTCCCTGTTCCAGGAGGACCATAGAAAAGCATGTTTCGAAATGGTGCCTGATGGGATTTGGTATTGGCTGTTGCACTAGCTAGTTGCTGAATCCGTTTTTGAAGAGAAGGGTTTAATATAACATCACCAAATCCGTTCCCCTTATTAAGGGCAGACACTTTATTGTTACGTGATAGAGTGCTTAAACCTTGAGAAAACAATCCTGACCAAGGATATTTCCCCCTTGAGGACTCTCTGATCAACGAAGGTTGCCCTAAAATTCTGTCCACATAGCTCCAAAGCACTCTTGCACCTTCCCTGTCATTACAGAGAACCAACTTTGAATGAGCTCTATCATGGCATATGGAGAATGGAGATAAGTAACAACCATCGTATAACTCAAACACTAATACAACATTATCATCATTACATTTGCGGCAGAATGGTAATTATGCAACTATTGTTGAGAATAGGCACACAAGTATACTTGTAGTAGCAGGACATTGCATTAGAGTTCCGTGAAATAATACAGCTAAATTATAAGTGGAGTACTTCTCATCTTCCATTAGCATAATTCACTTCCTCTAGGGATTCCATGCGGAAAATATGAAATAGAAAACATTTGTTTTGCTTGAGACCACTACCTAGTTGTGTAGATCCCTGCTGCAAGAGCCGTCACACCACCAACAGCCACAACCAGCTTGTTTTGATCGGTTAAAATGGAACGCAAACCGCCTACAAAATACCAGATACACCATCATAAAGCATAGCTCTTTTTAAGGACAAAAATTACATTAACAACAGAAGGAACCTGTCACAAGAGGGGGTGGATTGCTTAAATAATTCTAAAGAAAATATGCAAGAAAAAAAAGGAAATATAAGAATGCCAAGATTCGATACAATTCTCCTTTAAATAAAATGTAACTGTTGTCAAATCTATCTCCCAACACATTGTCCCCCACCTATGGAAATACAAATTACAGACACCATCCTCGAAACACGTCATAGGCATGGTAGGGACGGTCCCTATAGAAAAATAAATTCATCGCATATGGTAGGAAGTGCACCAGGCATTAGGGATTTATCTACAATTTCCACCGTGAATCTCTTGTTTCTCCAAACTCTATGAACTTCATCTTCAACGAGTTGCACTAAATTCGGACAAATCATAATCTTTAGGGTTGAATGCTTATACTAGGCCCTGTTTTGGTGTAGAACCAAATTCATGTCACTGCAAAAAACTTCACTACAGGAACGTTTCCCCTAAAACAGGAATTACAGTCTCATTTGGTTGACCTCAGTGATGCTTATCAGGTTGGTTCTAGTCAGGCATGTAACATGAAAATACCTCCAATATGATCAAAAGTAGTATTGATAGCAGCAACCCATTTCTCTCTCTCAGCATTCGCACGATCTACGAGCATGCGTCTGTTAACCTCTTCGGCAAGCTTTGCTTCATGGGCCCTCCCTTCTGCTTCTGCCATAGCCTTCACCCTTATTGTTTCACGTTCAATCTCAGCTCTCTCTTTTTCTGTTTGCCGGCGCTGAGCTTGGATCTGTTCTTCAGTTGCTCGTCTTGCTTGCTCTTGCCTTATAGCTGATTCTTCTTGCATTTTTACGAGCTCTTGGTTTCTTGCTCTTTGATGCTCATTTTCCGCCTGAAGAATGGAAGGAACAATTTTATTCTTCGTTGAGACGAACTCTATCATAAACTAAATCCAACTGAAGTATACATACCTGCATTCTTTTCCTGGCCAATTCGTCTTCATAGCGAGCCATCTGGGATTTTATTTGTGCCTGTTGCTGAGCAAGCTTTTTTTGTTCTTCATAAATTACCTTTTGTCGCTCCTGTCAAACATAGTTTCCAAAGGAAAATTTTGAACTTAGAAGCATGTGCATATAAGAACTAAGAAGCATCTGCAGCACGTATGTTAGGTAAAGCAGCCACTTGAAATAGAGATCCAAACTTGCTTTATGTAGAGTGATAGGAACCATAAAGTCTAGCAATTCGTTGCTTTTACTGGTAGGCATACATATTACATAGTGATATACAAAAGGACCAACAAACAGTTGTGTTAGCATTTCCAATCGGAACAATGCCAGGCTGCCAGCTGATAATCATATAGGCATCTGAGGAGATTAGACAAGATTGGAACCCACCGTGGTGATCTAAACTGTTCTGAGATCATCTATGTCCCTGATGAGCTAAAGCATAAAATCTTGACACCCTCTTAATGATCTTGTTTCGTATATGGACAGTATATTTAAAGAAATTGCCAGTGACATTGTCAAATTAAAAGAAGGGCTAAGTTGGTTAAGAAACCAGGGAATCTTAGGTGTAGCTTGTTAAATCTGCCAAGAAGTAACTCACACATAGTGCTAATGAATCCACCACAGCTGAAGGTCCTAGTCTAACAGGGCTTTACGCATACTAAGGGAAATAAACAAGTAAACCTCCACCAAGTGTATGGTCTAATTTATCTAATCTCTTACAAGATACTACTAAATAATAAACCAACAAGGAATACAAGACATAAATCTCAATTGCCAACAAAAGGTATGAGAGATGGATTCAAGAAGAAAGCCAATAATCGATTGCCTACGGATCATGATACAAACACTGGCTATGTCCTTCTCGTCATGCCTAGACTTGAAGAATGGCAAGTCGGAAACTAACTCCAACTTTGCTTAACCATAGTGTCAGTTTTGACTGCAAGAAATCTAGAAGAGAGCCAAATAGAGCTAGATTTAAACCCAATAAATAGAAGAACCTCCCTAATAAAGATCCACTTGAAAGTTGAAGGAAGGAAAAAGTGTTAAGTGAAAGATGAAGCGCAAGGAACTCATAAGAAAGAAATTGAAACAGAAATATCAATCAATCATATACCGTTTCAGCTTGAGCTTGCAGAGCTTTAAACTCTGCCCCTTTTGCAACCAATTCTGTCTGCCTAGTCTCTTCTTGCTTTTTCATTACCTCAAATACCTACACCACCAACAAGCCAACATAGCAAAAGGAGTAAGTAAAAAAAAATAAAAATCTACACAAGAAACCAATTAGTAGAAACCTTTTTGGCATGGGAGGAGTCGTTAATCTCTCTCAGGGCCTTAGCACCCCTCTCCAGCGCCTCTGGATCAAATCCAGCAGACGTAGTTCGGGGGTTATCATTGCGAACGCGTGGAGGAGGTTCAGCATTTGCGGCCGATGCATGAGACGACGTCGAAGGTTCCGAAGAAGCTTGAGACGACGTCTGTGCTGCTGACGAAGAAGAAAATGGAGACAAGTTGAAAGGGCCGTCGGCATATGCATGATCGGCGCTTCCTAATGCTGCAGAAGCTAGGGCTGTGATGAGCCCTGCACCACAAACTCTCGCCATAAAACCCTAAAAGTCGGGCACAGCAAGCTCCGGAGAAGAATCAAATTTTGAAATTGATCTCACAAGGGGTTAAGAAAGAACAGCGGGCATTGTGACACTAATGTTACTACATGTCTTGAAGGAGAAGAAAGGGTGTCAATTCAGTTGGGCCTAATTCATCCATACAATCTAAGCAGAGAGAGAGAGCGAGCGAGGGACACAATTTTCAGGGGAGGTTTATGTAGGGTTTTCCCCGTACACGGCGGTCCGGGGGTTAGGGTTCATTTCACGGCTGGCTGATATTTTTGTTTTTTGTTTTAAACCTGTTTGAGCAAGTAATTCAAACAGTTTTGCAATCCGCATGGACGATTTGCAGAGAACCACGAAGGATAAAACGCGTTTAACCCCATTTCGGATTCCGAAAAAATCTAAAAAAATATTCATAAATTTTTTAATATTATTTTGTGGGGCCCTGTAAAAAATCAGCTCCAGCGGATATCGATAAGTATTACTTTTGAATTCGTAGGGTACTTATCGATATCTGGTGGAGCTGATTTTTTACATGGCCCTATAAAATAATATTAAAAAATTTATGGATATTTTTCTAGATTTTTTTGGGACCCGAAATGGGGACAAACGCATTTTTCCCTGCGTAGTTCTCTGCAAATCGTCTCTACTGTTAGAATTTTTGTAATTCAAAATAGAGGTCAATTAAACAATAAACCTACGAATTCAAAAGTAATACTTATCGATATCCGCTGGAGCTGATTTTTTACAGTGTCCCATAAAATAATATTAAAAAATATATGAATATTTTTCTAGATTTTTTCGGGATCCGAAATGGGGTCAAACGCGTTTTTTCCTGCGTGGTTCTCTACAAATCGTCTCTGCTGTTAGAATTTTTATAATTCAAAATAGAGCTCAATTAAACAATAAAATTTATGTAGTCAACCTCAATTAAATGGGATGATTAAAAAAAAAAACCCCTCAATTGAGTGGGACATAAAAATTAACTCTGCTCGGCTTGATTTACTAAACCGGTTTGAGATATATTGACTCCAGTTAAAGTCCTCTATTTGAAACTTGTGCAAGAAAGAAAGAAAGAAAAAAGAGAAAATTGTTAAAGAAATAACACAATGTCACATTTAACTTCCAATTTGAAAACCAATGTTAAAAATCCCCATAAATAGAGGGAGAAATGTTAAACATTTGTAGTTAGCACTTAGATTTGAAATTTTTCACGTGCTATCAACTCTTATATGCCAAGTCCATATGAGATTTTGTCCCGACTTTAATTGGACTATCTGCCAATGGATGGTAGAATTAAGTTATTAAGAATTAATTAAAATATGCGTAAACTGACCTGACACTATAATAACCAATGTTTTGAATATAGGAAATCCGGGCAAATCAGAAAAGAGACCGAATGGACGGATCATCGGTTCAACTGAAATTGAATTGTGACATCATAGTATGTATATTAACTATAGTACTACAGAAGAAAACATTTGTGCATATTTAAATAATTAATTGAAGAGCTTAGTTAAATGTTTTAACGTGGTCTACTTTTCAGAACCACAGTAATAAACTAGACAAACAAGAAGAAAAAGGAATTCTCAAAAGGAAAATGATTTTTTCACTTCCTTTTTTGTTAACGTCACTCACTTGTAAGTGTATTTTTAGTGCAAAAATACACTTGTAAAAAAGTAACATTAACAAAAAAGAGAATAACAAAATCAGCAGCTTTCTCAAAATTGGAGAAAGGTCCAACAAAAAACAAGTACGATAAGACCACGTAAATTTTAGGATAAACTAACCTCCCAATAAGGTAACAGTGGATGAACTTTCATATATAGTATCCACGCTGGAAGCACAGATATTTTTTATCACATAAACTCACACTTTGGGTATTTTTTATTGTACTCCGTGTTTTTGTATTCATAATTGTTAAAAGAAATCTGTTTAATACAAACTTCTCCAGTACAGTACACCATAGATAAGGAGGCCATGCATGCACAACTCCTCCAAATTAATTCTGTAAATGAAAAGATAGATTCTACGTGTACTCGCATTTAGACCACGCCCTCAAGCTACAAATATAACTTTAATTTGGACCTGTTGTAAAGAATTTTACGTCGATCCCTTATATATATGCACCAAACCATAATGGATTAGTTCCCTCATTACCAAACATGTAATCGATCTCACCTTAAGTTGATCATTAATTACCACCAAATGTTGCTTGATTTGCTATTACTCAAATTCAATTTAATTTAGTAGCTAGCTAGTCCTTCTTACAAGTTACAGCAACTACCGTCTGCTACTATTTACCCGTCTTGATCATATACTCCTTGTTTCCTTGCTACCTTCTCTCTCTAAACTTTTCTGCGTATAGGGTTTCCTTCAACCCCCCCACCCCCACTCCCCTCCTCTCTCTTTTCCGCTTGTTTCCATGTATCCCTCTCCAGATTAAGTATGGTTGAATAGTGTTTTTAAGCTCTGGTTGTGGTGTGTGGGTTTGGTTCTGATCATCTCCTCCTTATCAGTTTAGATTCGGACAAGGGCAGAACCAGGAATTTATTTCGCCCTGGGCTAACCAAAATTTATATATGTGAACCAAAAAGAAGGCAAACTCGTTTATAAATATATAAATGTTTAAAAATAAACAAAACAAAAGTACAAAAGAGTTTTTCCTCCCTTTTTGTTTTGTTGTTCCATTAGAGTACGTACACTAGAGTAGCAAAAATAAAATATTAGCTATTATACCCATGTAAAACCGAGAAAATCCACTTGCAGCAATTAGATAAAAGCTTAGGTAAAATACATTTCGCTACAATACTTTGGTATATATACTAAATGACTGTTCATTAACAATTTCTTTTATATTATTTTTCACTTCTCTCTCTTGATTTCTCTTATATTATTAAACAGTCTCAAAAAAATTAAGTGCTCCAATTTTTCATTTGTTCGAATACGTTCAAGATCTTATTTTTCTGATTATATTATTCTAAATGGTTATAAGTATTTTTAACCATATTTTTAAATATATAAACTATCTAAAAAAATTAAGTACTCTATTTTTCAATCTGTTTGAATAAGTGCGGAGATCTTATTTTTTTGATTATATTGTTCTTAAAAGTCATAATTAATATTTTCATATAGAACTCTCATAATGAAGTATCTACCCTATAGGATCCCAAATAAAAAGCAAAAACTTGATTACAAGAGCCCTAGAGACAAAAATTAATTATGACAATTTATAATAAAATGATCAAATAAATAAGATCTTCATGCCGTTCAAACAAATTGTGGATTGAGCTAGGTTTTTTTTTTTTTCCAATCGTTAATGTTATTATTAATTACTGCATAACAGAAACATCAAAGGAAGCTTCCCTCTGAACCCAGCTCGGAAAGTTCCGTTGCCAAGTTAAAAGGGCCTCTAAAAATAGGGCATGTTTGGCTAAAGCATTAGCCACCCTATTACCATCTCGTGGAATAAAATGAAAAGAACAAGACTGAAAACGACTAACAAAAGATAAAGTGTCCCTAACTACGACCTCCAGACATGCTTTAATCTGACATTTTCCTTGCAGCATAGTAATCACCGCTTGCGCATCACCCTCTACAATATAAGATCCCCCAGACAAGCATATCGAACAATCCAAAGCAATGCGAAATCCCTCGGCTTCCACTACCTCTGCAGATGATCTATTTGGAATAGGAACAGCGATAGCACCCAAAAGCCTCCCTTCATGATCCCGGACAACCACGCCCACACCCCCTTTATGTGTCCGAGCCGCAAAGGCCCCATCCACATTAATCTTCAAAATTCCAAGTTCTGGCGGTTTCCAAATAATATTACGTGACAAAATATCCCCCTGAGGACTCCGATGGTCGATTTTAGTAGCCTGCAAAAAAAGATGAAAGTCCTCGACCGCTTCCTCAATAATCTTTATTTCCATCTTCCAATCATCTTTATTCCTGGATTGAGCTAGGTTGAATGAGAGGATGGTGGATTGGGCTAAATTCATTTGGAACGAAACTTTACACATAACTTTTTTTTTTTTTTTAATTCTTAGGAATTGCACCTAGGCTATAGCCTAGTGCAGCCTAAGTGTAGTTCCGCCATGGATTCGGACGATGGTGGCCGACGGCAGACAATAACGACAATGTTGGGGTTAGGGTTTTGTGTTGCTGTATTGTTTTCCTTAATTTAGGTCTGTCTCCGGTTGGTTTCCCAGTTTGGCAGGTTTTTGGTTTGGTTTCCCCAAATGCAATGGGTTATGGTGGTGGGTAATAATTTTTTAGTACTTTTTTGACCTTGGATTTGGTATGTGGCCGCTGGCTTGTGTCCAAAATATGCCGTGAAAGTAGGGGTTTACTCTGAATAGGTATCCATGCCTGGCCCAAGGGCAAGGCCTAGGCCCCCAAATTTTGGCCCAAAAAGAGGCCCTCCGATAGGAGTAGGCAATATATACAAGTATTTTGCAATATTGGTGCAGAAACTGCATGCAGTTGCTTAAGCGGACAAGGAATCTTCAGTCCGCATTATATGGCTAAGTTTAATTCCTCCCTCCAACATATTTTTTGAGTGTATATTTTGTCAAAAAATGATGTCTTGCTGAAAATCTGAAGTTGTCAAGTATCGAACTTGGGTCTTGGAGAACACAAAAACATACAAAAAAAATCAATGCACCTAAGTAAGCAAGTTCTTTGTTCAATGTGGACTAAAACTTATATATAAAGAACTATTTAATTAACCCACTAAACGATTTGGCCTAAGACACCCAAATGCATTGAGCCGGCCATGTAGGTATTCGTCATTCGTGGCAGCGAGGAATGAGGGTTTCTCTCTACCAAGGGCAGAACTAACCTTGGGCTCCCATAGGCTGTAGCCCATGTCAATCACAAAAACCCAAAAAAAAAAAATATATGCAAAATTCTTGTTCAAATAATTTTAGTCCAACCGGCCATCATCTCATTCAGCTCAACCCACCATCCAAATGATTTCAGTTGGCAGTACCTCGAATCGAGAGGATTTAGATCTGTAAATATTTTCTTATTATGCAGAGCACTGCCTGGCATGTTAGGTTTGTAATTCTGTTATTAAATATAGAGCACTGACTGATGTGTTTAGATTTGCTTTTGTGTTGTTAAATATAGAGCATTGGCTGTTTTACTAATTTAGTTTATTCAAAACACTGATTGATGTACTTAAATTGATTTAAAATGTTGGTTCTTTCAATCCTACTCTTTTTGGTTTAAATTATAATGGAACAACAACAAAAATGTGGAACATTTTTTGAGATTTGTTGATGTCTAAGGATTTTTTTGGAAGCGTTTTTTAATATTGTGCATGTTAAAGACACCATTGCATTTAACTCTTAAGAAATAGATATCCGATGTCCTCACTCGTTACAATTTGGATAGTCACAATATGCGAGGTCAATGGTATGATGGTGCTAGCAATATCCGCGGTATTGTTATACGCACTATTTTGCCCACTGAATTTTGTTTGGGTTAGCTTAGGGCAGAACCAATTTCTGGTTCCGCCCGTGCTCTCTACTCCACGGACCGGCTGGTGTTTGGCTTTAGATACCAGATTTGTGGAGGAGGTGTCCATTGGCGTTTCGTTGTCTATGCCACCCTGAGATGGCAGATCAAAAAAAAAAAAAAAAATCTGAGGCGACTTAGTGTCTAGATTTCTAACTCCACTATTGTCGAATTTTGTTGTCCGTTGTGCAGAGAATTTTGAGGCTTGTGTTTAGGATTTAGACATAAGCTCCTCTCCTTGTGTTTATTGTATATATCATCAGTGTATCGGGCTTGGTTGTAACTCTTTATCTCTGCATTCGGATGAAAACCTTGTAAGTGTCAGATGACGTTTATTGAATGAAATCTATGCTCTGGATTAAAAAAAATTATAGACTCCTTCAGTACTCTGTTGAGGAGTGCAATGCGTGTTGTAAGATTTCGCAAATTAATTACTATACTTGATCACACACACCCATATACTGTCATATTTCCAAACTAATAAAAAATAACCATGCATGGGCCACCTGTTTGGCCTAATTACAAGGGACTTCTGAATTATGCCTGCAGTACTAGATGAATGATATGTTCCTTACCTTCAGTAACACGGCACTTCCACAATTAAAATCATAGGAGAATTTCAATAATGATTGAACGGCTCAAGTAATTTTGGTATATGACATTTCGCGAGCTTCCATTATTCCAAAATAATGGCATGATGATGATACACATCAAAACTTGATGATTCAAACAAATTAATGGTGAAACACAGAGAAGAAGATCGATCATCAACACGAATTGACACAACGTTACAAATAATGGTTGGCAATGAATGTGTTTAATTAATTACCCCTCGAGTATCCATTTGATGCCTGCCAACTAAGACTGGAGGGGTTGTACGTGCTTGCCCAACAGTAAAAATCGAACAATGAAGTACTGCAGTAATTTCTAGGAGGGAATGTCGTGGGTACCAGCAGCTGTGGCAAGTTTAGCTCTGAGATCTTTTCTCAAAATCTTTCCAGAAGGAGACTTTGGAATAGCGTGGACGAAGTAGACCCTGTGCAGTCTCTTGTAAAACACCACCTGGCCAGTAACAGAAAGAAAAAAAAAGCACTTTCATTACAGTACTCACTCCATCAAGATGCATGTTGACACAAAAGGATTTGTGTTTTAGGTAAAATATATACTCCAATAACCATTAATTACTTATAATTCCCTGTGCTCCAATTAGTAGTCTTTCCGTGCGAGGAAATTGAAGAATATAGAGATTTAATTAATGATATATGCAGACATACTTGTTTGGCTATGAATTCTTTAACAGTCTCTTCTGTAAGCTCAAACCCATGCGACCGAACCACAAATGCAACAGGAACTTCACCAGCAACCTCATCTTTTTGCCTGCACGTTTAAATCAATCCACACGTACGTACATGCATATAGGCTCTTAGTTTATTCAATTTGTAGCAGCATGGTTACATCAGTGTATAAGTTGCACTACTTGTTGATGAATTAATGAAGACTAAAGTTCTTTTACATCGCTCTTAAAATTGTTAATGAGGTATCTGAGAACAGTATTACCCTGGGTACTTAAGCATACAAGACGCACTCACATCGATGTTGATCGATCACATGTGTTCAAACCAGGGCCGGCCTGATTAATTTTGTAGTTTGGCTACATATATATACATGATTGACATGCAAGTTGAGGTACATCTTAGATTTACATGCTGTAAGGACCAAATTCTGAAGTGTGTATTGGCAATTCCATATAACAAAACACATATTTTATATTGAGTTGAAAATTTAATTATTTCTTATAAGCCAGTGAGTCTGTATAGGATTAGAGTGGAACGAATCACTCTTATTTGTAATTGAGAGTGCGCATTCAGGAAAAAAAAGGAGGTTGACTTTTGCGGGACGATTTTTGGTGAAGAGAGGTCGATGGAGGAATTGATCTGGGTATCAATCGGAATCTACCAATTTTTAAAAGAAAAGTGATGTAATAAAAAAGGGGCTAAAATAAGAGGTTTAAATATGGACATAGCCTTTTCTTCCTAGGTTTTGGACTATCTCTATTATAAAACAGAAGGGTGTGGGGACAAATTGTTGGAATGGTTAAGATTCATTTGATCCAATGGCTCATGTGTGCTTTCCAACTCTCTTAAGAAAACACTCACACTCTTACAAATATATTACAAAAACGCCATCAATTTGTTTTCTTTCCCTGCCAATCAACTTCTGTTCCTCTCCTCTGATTGTCCGGCCACAGTCATCGCCCTTGCCGGTGAGTCACTCGAAACCCGGAATCCATTGTCTTTGGTAACATACTCTCTCGCTTTTTCTCTAATACGTAGTACTTTTTGAGTTTTGGTTATCATTTTCTCTATTTTTCTTTATCTTTTCTAAAATTTTTATAGCTACCTAAAAATTAAAAT
This sequence comes from Rhododendron kiyosumense, assembly GCA_019656275.1. Classification (NCBI taxonomy): domain Eukaryota; kingdom Viridiplantae; phylum Streptophyta; class Magnoliopsida; order Ericales; family Ericaceae; genus Rhododendron; species Rhododendron kiyosumense. The sequence goes on from BPLS01000445.1 coordinate 531,558, forward strand.
AATGTTTGAGCCACTATCAAGATTTAAATGGTAATTTCAATTCTAATCAGGGTGAGTAGTGCCGTAGGCATGGGCCGGGATGGATAGTGCCGTAGGCACGGGTAAACACTAGTCTCTATTATAAAACAGAAAGATGTAGGGACAAGTTGTTAAAACGGCTTAGATTCATTTGATCCAAAGGCTGTAGTGCATCATCTCACTTCCCGGTTAAGTGCTCATGGTTTTCACCTAAATCACACTATTGTCATCCCCTTCCAACAGGAATGCGTAGTGCCGTAGGCACAGGCTAGCACTAGTAGCCTTATAAAAGGGAAAGTTTCAGAAAAAGAAAAGGTAGCCACATACTACACATTTATATTCACGGCTTATAAGAAGGCTGTACAAACAAAAGATGGAAGCAACGGGTATATTTGTGTGCTATTCGTGAAGGGATTTCTTTGAGTTTATTGGAGGGTCTGTGGACTCAAGGCCGTTGGCGATCAAGATCACTGAGTGCAGTGTACGTGTGACTCGGCATGTAGTACTTAGAACAATGTAAGGATTTATTTCGTTTGGATAAGTATATTTGTAATTGCATAATGAGTATAGTTATTTGATTCCTTCCCGTGGTTTTTATCCATTCTGGGGTTTTCTAGATATATCTCTGTGTTATATGATTGATTGCTAGCGTAATTCTAATTGATAGTATTAATTAGTGATTTACTTTCATATTATTAGGGAACCCTCATTTTTCACATGCATTTGATGGTTATATATGAGTTGGTAATTTAATGATTTGCATTTAGTAATACTTACGAGACAACAGCGGCATCTGCAATAGATGGGTGGCTAACAAGAAGGGCCTCGAGCTCGGCTGGCGGCACCTGTAAACGTGACATGCAAAAAGAGTCTGATCAATGGGGCAAGCAAACTCATGAAATTGCTTAGCTAGCCAGGCAGTTAGCTAGCATTCACATGCATATTTGCAATAAAACAAGATATTGTAATGCCGCAATGTGAGTGAAACAAAAAATTAACAAAATGGAAGAGCGAGTAGTGTTAGGGAACTAAAACAAAATAACATGCCTGGAAGCCTTTGAATTTGATGAGCTCCTTAACTCTATCAACAATAAAAACTTCATCATCGTCGTCGACGTAGCCTATATCCCCGGTGTGGAGCCAACCATCCACATCAATGGTGGTAGCCGTGGCATCATCATCATTTAAGTATCCTTTCATTTAGAAAACACAATGTTCATATTAATTTATCCCAAATATTAATTGCCAGTTATTAATTAGTTGGCATTTGACATCATAACATACATGGAGATATGGAAAACAATTAAAGAAATTAGGTAAAACCTTTCATAATTTGGAGACCACGTATGCAAATCTCTCCTGGTTGGTTGTGGGGAAGGGAGGAACCAGTTTCCGGGTCAATGACTTTGAGCTCGGCGTTCCTTACTACAGTCCCGCAAGACCCAGATTTTGTTTGGAAAGGTTGCTTCGCAAATGCTAGGCTCATTGATAATACAGGTCCTGCCTCTGTCATTCCATAACCCTATTGTGTGACATTGGAAAAGATGCATGCATGCATGCACATTAATAAAAAAAAGTTAGTTAGCTTATTAATTAATTAGTAACGATCAGCCAATGCAAGAGGATCATCAAGTTAAGCAACTCCCAATATTCAACCAAACAAACAAAAATACACATAGTAAGAGCTGGCGTTGCATGCACCAAACTCGATCCATCGTGCTTTTTTTAATATAACAACAACATGGTTTGAGGATTGTAAATATAATTGCCCGTAATTTATTAGTTGAATTCCCACCTACGATTCCATTTCATAGTAAGGTAGCAGTACTACTAGTCTACTCCCCTAATTAATCCCTTACTAATTTACTTTAGTTGTGTCTGAAGAAGTCTTATCAGATTAGATTAAGGTCCAAGAGAAAAGGAAGTAAGAATCAAACAGATTAGAAGAAAAGAATGAAAGACAAACAAATTAAAAGAAGCGAAAAATAAAAGAAGGGGCAATTGGTTGTTCCCCGGCCTTTGGTTCAGGATATTATATCGTGTCCGTGTGGGTTTTAGTTACCAACTCAACAGCTAGCTAGCTAGGGAGTATTACACCCCCTCTAGTTCTATCTCTCTCAGTAGTCATACTACTGATTTTACTACCGAGACAGTACGGGAATGACTTCGGTGTCCCCGGTCATTTTGGGGACACCGTAACTTTTGACATAACAAAACTATTATGAGCATAACCAAAACCCATTACAAGCATAACAGAACCATAACAAGACATAACCAAAACCATAGCAAGGCATAGCTTATTTGTTATGCCTTAGTTGGGTTTGGTTACGCTTTGATTGGTTTTTTGGATATTCTTTGATTATGCCTTATTTGGGTTCTGTTATGTTTATAATGGATTTAGTTATGCTAATAATGATAAAGTTATGCCAAAAATTACGGTGTCCCCAAAATGATCGGGGACACCATAGCATCGTCGATCCAGACAGTACTGATAAACAGGGGACAGAGACAGAGAGCGCTCTTGGTCTCATAAAAATGATAAAATGACAAAAGTAGTACTCCAGTTCACCCAGCAATTTATACTGGGATATAAAAAAGGAGCAATATAGAACGATAATTACTTCATGGAGGATATTAGCTCAAGGGACACAAAAATAAGCTATCAAAATTTCACTGATAATTTGACAATACATGCAAGGGATAATAGTTAAAAATAAGGGATACTCAAAATTTGATTACTTATACGTAACCAGAGTATCAAGTGGATACTGAGTTAGTGCGATTGGTTACCTGACCAAAAACGGCTTGGGGCACTCTGCTACGGAGAGCCTGTTCCAGCTCCTTACCTAGCGGTGCTGCTCCCGACAACACCGTCCTGATGGAGCTCAAATCGAAGCCCTCCACCATTGGATTCTTCGCCAACGCCAGAACTAGTGGAGGCACCACCGCGGCCACCGACACCCGGTACCTCTGTATCAGCTCCAGCAGCGCCCCTATCTCAAACTTCTGCATCAAAAGCACTCCGGACCCTGCTCTCAGCGAACACAACAGCACCGAATTCAACGAGAATATGTGAAACAGGGGAAGCACGCACAACACCACATCCTCTGTTTTCAAGAACAAATTGGGGTTCTCTCCGTCTACTTGTTGAGCCACGCTCGTAATCAAACTCTTGTGAGTCAAGACCACGCCCTTTGGTAACCCCGTGGTCCCCGATGAGAAAGGAAGAGCCACGGCGTCGTTTGAATCTATGGAAACCGTTGGGATTTCGGTTTCGTTTGCCTCGGATAGAACAGAGAAGTGGAGGCAGTTCTCCGGGGGGTCATCGATCGTGATCAGAGTGAAATCCTCGCCGAGTTTTGGGAAATTATCACCTGCGTCCCGGAGCTTATCGACATATTGGGAGTGGGTAATGATGAGTTTGGCCTTGGATGCGTTGAATTGCTTGAAAACCTCAGCTGGGGTGTAAAAAGGGTTGGCGGTGGTGGTAACTGCTCCAATCATTGAAGCGCCCATGAAGGAGAAGACGAATTCGGCGCAGTTTTGGAGAAGGAGCATAATTACGTCGCCTTTTTGAAGGCCGAGGTTGGATAATCCGGCAGCGACTTTTTGGGAAATGAGATGGGTTTCGGCGAAGGAGTAGGTCTTATTAGTGGAGCCTAGTATGAGGCAGGTCCTGTCCGAGAATTGGGAGATATTCTCGAAACAGTAGGTGTGGAGAGGGAGGTGATTGGAGATGGGTATGTCGGGAAGCTTTGATCTGAAAACATAATTATGGGTTTCAGAAGAAGAAGATGATGAGGATTGGTTTTGGTGAGAATTAGTGATGTCTAAATTAGCCGGGGAGAGCTCTGGTTTTTGGGTTTCAACAGAGGCGACTTTTAACATTGTTGCCGTGATTTTGTGTATCTCACCACCTGTGTTTCAAGCTCTAACTGCTGATAGTACTATGGAATACCAATGAAGAAGAGCGAGAGAGAGAGAGAGAGAGAGAGAGAGTAATGGGGCAACCAAGGAAAAGTAAAATAAATAGTTAGAAAAGGCCGGGGTTGTGTTGGGGGGAAGATGGCGGGTAGGTAGAGTCGAGAGGGAGGGGATATGTGTGGAAGGTGAGAAAGGAAGGAGGGGTAGCTTGGCCTTCTCATAGTATTTTAGTTAGTGAGTAGTAAATATGGAGAGTGGAGAGGGATAGATGAGAAGAGTAGAGTGAAGCACGCACGCCGATCTCGCGCTCAATAACCAATTGTTTTTCCCTCGCTCATCAACGCTCTTACCTACCTGTCTCTCTCTCTCCCTCCCTCCTCCATCACAAAAAAAAAAAAACTGTCGAGTTTAGGCGGCAGTTAGAGTTTGTTTTTCGTATTTGGGGTGATTTTAGGATTTTATTAGTCTTTGACCAGCGTTTGAGTCTCGAGTACTTTTGGAGATTAAATAATTTTAATTTTCTTATACCATTGTCCTTTTAATCTTTATAATTTTCGAATTTGAAGATTAATAAAAAAAATTGCTGATAGAAAAAAATCGAGGACTTCAAAAAAGTACATTTTTATCATAAGATTCAAACTTTTTTTTTTCACAAATTAGAAAATATCGATGAATTCTTTAAATTTGTGAAGAAAATTTCAAATTTATTTGACCCAAAAATTATATTATTTTGAAGTTTGCGTTTTGCACCACGGCCTCTATTTTTAAAATGGACGTACGTAGTATGAAACTACTGGTATATGGGTTCTCTACTATCCTTTTCAGGACTGGAGGATGCATATCATGCATTCTGCATTGATGCCCCAAAAATTCTCATCTTAGTTAACAACTGTCTTAAACAACCAAAAAATTATGGAAAAATCTCTCTCTCTCTCTCTCTCTCTCTCTCTCTCGGATGGCAAAGTGAACCGAACCGATGGATACCCGAATCATAACCGAAATTTTCCCCTGAACCATAACTGAAAAATTTCCCATGGGTATGGGTATGGTTGAGGCATTGGATAACCGAACGGATATCGATTCGGGTATGATTTAGCAGATTCCTGAATCGATCCCCTAACCGAACCGAACCAAACCGAAATATATATGTATAGGTGTCTAATGGTTGAAGTGCATATGTCCAGAAATTTAAATCGGCCAAATAGTGAATAAACTAATGAATAACTAGACGTGGACCACGTGGTATAAATATGAAAGTAAATGATGTTGGATCGTTCTGCTCCAACTTAAAAAGCTGAAACCCAGCGATAAGGCAACCAGGTACCATTATGAGTATAACCAAAACCTATTATGAGCATAACCAAAATTATTATGAGCATAATAGAACCATAGTAAGACATAACTTGTTTGTTATGCCTTGGTTGGTTTTTTGAATATTCCTTGGTTATGGGTTCGGTTATGCTTGTAATGGGTTTTAGTTATGCTCATAATGGTAAAGTTATGCTAAAAATTACGGTGTCCCTAAAATGACCGGGGACACCATAGCATCGTCCCCTTTTTAATATGCATGATCTTTCCGTTTTTCCGAAGCAAATAGTTGAATTACTCATTGATGTCCAGTGAAGATAATACATCATACACGTGATATTTCAAAACAAAAGTACTCCTGTTTTGATTACGTTGCCATTTACTTCTAGTGAAGCTAACCTTAAATATGTACGATTTAGTAGGGAGTTCTATAGTACGTAGTAAATGATTCTAATTCTCACTCCAGTATCCAAGGAGAGCTCATGCACCATTATAAAGTGTATTATGCTTCAAAGTATGTACCCGACAGAATATATATGATCCCAAAGCTAGCTCAAGTAACAACAAAAATGAGCTGTCTAGACATTCTGAATTCAAAACTTGACAACTGTTTTGGGCTAGACCGGTGTGGATGACCTGCCTGCCTTTTGCTGAGGACGGGGATGAGCTGCCTTTTGCCTACCTTTTTCCTAGTGCCAATGTAGATGGCCTTCCTTTTGCCGAGGAGAGAAATAGTCGAGGTGCGCGTAAACTGGTCCAGACAACCCTGATCGTCGAATAAAAATACAAAATCCCAACAAAATATCATATAGTAATGCCGATCAATCTATAGACGAATAGACATATGGTTTTGTTTGTTCAACACGAAATAATGTACAACGTCAATAAGCGTAGTTGGCTGGCAACCTGAGTTTCAGGAGTAGTGCATTGTGCATTTTTAACAACTACATGGATATATTAATTAGGAGGGCCAGGATTTGATTTTGATTAATGTATATCGTATACTTTTTGGTAATTATGTTTGTTTTCATGATCATTTTTCTCCTTTGTATACCGTACTGTGTTTTTCTTTCCTTGCTTGATTTGAATGTTAAATAATAATATAAACGATACAGTATTTACTGAACGGGCCAGCTGATTGGTAGAAATTTCAGTCTATTTGGAGAATATGAGCCATATGTGTAATATCTCTCTTCAAGATGTTTTTCATTTTTATCCCATTAACAAACTAGTGGCAGCTTCCTTCCTAACCTTCTAGGAAATAGGAAGACAGTAATTCATTCTTTCATGCTTAGGAAGAAAAGTGGGAGCTAATCAAGATTTGCATGCTTAGAGTATTTGAAAAGGACCACGTATATATTCACGTTGCCTCGTGAATATTTAGGGTTCATTTCTGCTAAACTAAATGGACTAGATAGACTAAATCTCATATTTTTATAGATTTCTAGACAGATCCTTTAATTTCCTCACATACACCAACTAAAATACTATTTAACATAAACAACTTGATTATTTTTATTAGCCTATAATGACTCCATTTAGTTGAGCGAAAATGCACTCTCACACCATCCGAAGTGGAACATGCAACTTGTACATATATATAGCTAGATGTAAGTTGCATCCTGTTTCTGAAAGTATTTCTCAATTAAACAATGCATGTTTTTTCATTTCTCGATCTTAGATATTTTTTCCCCCTGATGGTCAAGATGCAGTGGGGATGAATGCAGATTGGGGTGGGGGGCTAATAAGTACGTTGGAAAGTTTGGTGGTGGAGGAGCATGCATGCGTGGAAGGTTGCCAGACATGCAATGGAGATTGGTTGCGGGGGTAGATGGGCAAATCTTCATACAAGTTACAACCACCACTGATCGATCGATGTCTCCCTATGTAATTAATATAACTAGCTCCAGTACTAGTTTGTAATTCCAACAAGTCAAAGCATTTGAGTCCATATATATGAACCCAAAAAAGATACTCCTTAATATATATATGTATTACATGTTAATTGTCTGTCTCGGTTTATTTGCGAATTCATTGTGTTTGTCAATTGTGATGTCTACAAACCAAGTTTAATTAATTTCACTAATCGTTTTACACTTTCTTAAGAAATATTTGAGGTTAATTAAGGAAGAAAGAATTAATTTGTTCGGGTTCAAAAATCACCTTAATTGCAACTTTAAAGAAAACGAGTTGTTTCAGGCTTTCAGCTACGGTAGTCTGTCAATTGTTTGTCATTCTCTATTTTTGGTTGTTAGATCTCTTCTTCAAAGGCCCTATTTGTCTACCAGTCCAATACAATTAGACTTATTTTGACGTTCAGCCTTAACCCCTCTCCCTCTCTCTCTCTCTTTAACCCAGACTCAATTAACCGATGCGTGAACTTCGACATAATGTTTACAACCCATTTAATAAGGGTGCTTTTTTCTCTATTTGATGCAGGCGAATATTTGAATTACTCAGAAATATTAGTTTATTATATTAAGAATATTATTTTATTAGAAAGCTAGGATATTTGATTCCAATATCTTGTTAGGAATATATCTTTGAATTAGGTAATTAAGTATCTTGAATAATTAGTTTTCGTATTTTTGCTAGCTTCTTGTTCCCTAAGAAATTATTTTGTAGTACTTAAATTTCCTTTTTACTATTATTTTTTGACTAGGTTGTTTTTTATTTATAAGTAAGGATATAAGCCTTATAGCAATGGAGTTGTTTTATGAATTATTAATGAAAATTTGATAAGTTTTCTTATAATTTTTTTTTTTTGATCCACAAGTTTTCTCATAATTGTTTGTTCGTAGAAAGAGTATCTCTAGTTCAAACTTATTCATGATTGTCCTTGTTGTGCATCATTCTTTTTCAACACGCCTCCCTGCATCACTCGTCCTTCCCTCTGTTGAAAAGAAACTCATGGAATTCTCCCACAATTCATATTTAAGAAATAATAGTACTAGCATCTATCTGCTTAGTTTAGTTGGAGTTTTTGAACTACAAACACTGGCGGCTCTACATTGTTAATCAATGGTCACATGAACACCCTTTTTTTTCCTTTGCTATATAATACATGTAAAATTTTCAGATTAGCCTACCTTTGAACACCCAGCACACATGAAAATGCAGATTAGTCCACCTTTAAACACCCTACCCACATGAAAATGATACCCAGTCCATATGTAAATGAACACCTCCCACAAACCATTATTTACCCCATTACTTTTTACATCCCATTACTTTACTACAAGAAATAACAAAATAAAAAGATCAAAATAGAGGGGTGGTAAAAGGAAAAATGGGGAATTGCTCGATCTCTGTGGAGATGAGTGGATGAATGATTGCTTGGTTACATTGAGAGTGATGTATTTGATATCATAAATAATGAAACTATTATGCAACGATTTTTAAATATGAAAAATCGTTGAGCACATTAATTGTAATAGCTCATATACTTTGCTATTTTTGGGTCGCATTGTGGATATTAATTTATAATCTTTTGCTTATATATATAGTTGTGGTTTTTTGAGGTAGTATATATAGTGCAATTTGTGAACATCCTTCGAAGATTTCCTGGAGCTGCCACTGACTATAAATACATGCTTATAAACCGAACCGGGCTTAGAAACTTGATCGCAAGGTGTTATATATATATATATATATAGTGCTAGTCCGTGCCTACGGTACTATGCATCTCTGTTGGAAGGGGATAACAGTTGTGTAATTTAGGTGAAAATCATTGGCACTTAACCAGGAAGTGGAATAGTGCACTACAGCCTTAATTTGGATCATATGAATCTAAGTCGTTCCAACAACTTGTCCCTGCACCCTTCTATTTTATAATAGAGATATAGAGAGAGAGTATTGATTTTCGAACTAAAAAAATCTCACGTAACATCATGCATCTACGATTAATAAGGAGGTACTCGTTCGGCTTGGATGAGGCAATGTAACAGTACCATACTGGTAGCTAGAAATGCGACCCAAATAGGAGTAAGTTTCGAATTCGATTGCAACTTATGTATACTCTTAACTATCTTTTATGAGGAAAAAAAAAAAAAAAACATTTGAAGGACTTCTTCGTTGAGTCTTGAGTTCCCACAATTCAACGAAGCACGCGCGCAGTATGAACCTCATTACATTGCTTATATGAGCGCCCTTCTTTTTATGTTTTACTATATACTATATTGAGAACTCATCATCATGTTAATTCTTGACCAACGTACAGTTTACTACCCACGCTTAGAGCACAAATACAAACTTTCCAAACCCAAAAGTTACCTTCATTCATACAGATAACCCTATCGCTAACAAAACCAGACATCCCATCATTGTCAAATCCAAAGTTGAAAATCCTCCAAGAAGCAGCCGCTTGCAAGATCCTGATTTTTGTGTACTACTGCCGCCGTCATCAAGATTAGATGGCGGCAGGGCCTCCAAAGGATTCAAATTAACTCCACCCAGTGGTGGTGCAGGAAGAGGTGATGGCGACAACGGGGCAGGACTCGAACTACTAGAGCAAGTTGGCAAAGGAAGTGTGCTAGTGTTGTGATTTTCTGGTGTCATTGTGGCTTCCACTACCCCATCTATGCCATGACATCTTATGGAAGATCCAGCAGTGCATACATTGGGCCTAACGATCCGGACGTTGTTTAGATAGAAATTCCCCCAACCATTGTTGGAAACCTTGAGCATCAACTCTGGCTTTCCTGTTGGAATAAGGGAACTCGTTGGGAAATGACCAAGCTGGTCGAAAAGAAGAGGCGATGGGATGGAATGGAGGAGCAAGAAATCAGAAACAGCATTCTCCGGCATTAGGGTTTTGGCTAGTGCCCAGTCGTTGGGCATCAAGAAGGTGACGTTCCCTTGGATTAGGTTTGCAGGGGCCATGTTGATTAGCATGACAAAGGTGAAGTAGTTGGCATTCTGCATCTCTTCAGTGGCCAAAAGAAGGTCTTGGTTTCTAGACGGAATAGTGTTTGTAGGGGCCGATGATGAGACGAGTGCCATGAGAAGAGCTAAGCAGGATATGGAAGTGGTCGCCATCCGGATGTGGGTGGTCTTGCAAAGGGATAACATTATCGGTAGCATGTAGTCGTTTCTGTACTTGATCTTCTTAAGAGTGATTGTTAAGAGGTTTAGGGGTCGTGAATTGCGGGGTTAGCTTTAAAATGCATTCCTGCCGATTCAACAAACTTTGGTCATGTTTCTTGCATGATGAGTACCAGTTAAAAAAAAATTTAAAAAAAAGGGTGAACCTCAAAATGCCACATGGATTTGGGCACAAAAAAAAAGAGTACATAAAGCATATGATCCTCATCCTGAGGGATTTGTAGACACTTCAGGCTACTTTTCACTTTCTTTTGTACAGATATTGATACCTTTACCAGGAGAGCAAATTGAAACTTGATATCGTAGTTCGAACATTTCATGATTTATTAAGAATTGACTTACGTGATGAAAGTGGTTTGGATAAAGTTCAAATATTCTCAGATAATTAAAGAACCCCATAGCTATAGAATCATCGTTCAACCACCGTGGTTCGTTTCTCAAAACTACACGAAGTGCCTCTTTCTCAGTTTGTTAATTAGTTTGCAGTAATTCTCAATCAATGCAGGATGGTTGCACAGTATCGTTGTTCTTTCTCGCTTTCCTCTTGGAAATGGTAATAACAAGAGAGAGAGAGAGAGGCAAAGGCACCAAGCCTCCTTGAAACCTAGAGGGTTGTCTTGTTTCTATCAACTACGTGAAGGGGTCAGGGCGTGGTAAGTAAATAAGAAGAGCCACAAAAAAGGAAGAAAGAAAGAGAGAGAATGAGTTAAAGGGTAAGATTGCAGAAATTCCATCACATTTAAAACTTCAATATAGTAATTTCTTCTATGGCTCCGCAGCTAATTTATCTCGCCAAATCCAGACATCAATTACTTACAACATGAGCATGAAAAAAATAGTAGCGAACTCCCAAAATCATATGATGACAAAGAGAAAAAGGAATCACCAATTCTGTCCATGGAAAGAAACTCAAAATGAGATCAGATCATCTTTAGGAGGTTGCTGTTTCTTTGTATCCTGCCTGGATTCAGATGTACCGCCAGTTTTTTTGCCAAAAACCATCTCATCAAAATCATCCATCGTGTCATCCTTGTTTCCTACCTGGGCTCCACCAGCTCGAGAACTTGATGATTTTCTGATTAGACCATCTTCTTTCCCCACAGTGGGTGAATCTTCAGGCTCAACAGCTACCGGTATCATTGCAGGTTCTGGTTCCCTTGGAACTGCAGAAGGTTTCTTCAAATCCTCATATTTCGAAAGGACTTTCTGGATTTCATCATTGATGTTCAAGGCCTCGAAGAGCACAGCCTCATCATCCCCGGAAGTCTCAATGATTCTCTGGACAGTATATTTTGACTGATGACACTGGTCTACAAGTGCGATGGTCAAGTCATCCTGCCAAAAAAAATCAGCAGTGAACAAATCATTGAAGCTGTGACACACTATTGATCTCCAAATTTGTCCCAAAAAAACACTCCAAATTTGTCCCAAAAAAACACACTATTGACAGTTCATGCATTAAACAAAATCATTTGTTATGCTCTGTTAACCACGTGCACACTGAACGCTAAGTCAGTTAATAAACTGGCCACTACCCAACAACTTGCAGTTTAAAAACGTGTAGAGGGACATATGGTGAAGCACTGCCAAAGGCCCTAGAATAAGATCAAGAACGAAATCATTAGCTTTCTCTAATAAGAATGAGCGATGCATGATGATATGGCCAATAATTGCAGAGACAAAGGGAATATGAATTGATTGGTGTGATTTTAACTTTCTTTTGATTCATGCATTGCCTGGTTAAGAGAGAGAGGTTAAGTCATGAAGCCTTATTACACACGCATCTCGTGGGCTCGCTCTCTAGAGAGAAGACAAGGATTGAACTATTAACGGAAATACAGCAATTTCAAGCTGCTATTACACATATCAATAACGTGAGATAGCTTTTTGTCTCACTAACTTGCGTCTTGCTTATGAGGGTGTCATGGACTTGTAATTCTTACAATAGCAAATCAACAATCCAGTCTGAACAAGTAAATTTACTGAAAAGATAAAAACTTACAAGAAACTGTCGAAGACTAGGCAGATAAGTGGAAGATATTAATCCTAATTCAAATATGTTCAGTCGATATTTCAATTTCCCACTTCTAGTACAACCAGGTTAAAACAATAAGCTTCTTATGACTGAATTTTGGATGAGAGCAACTGTAAAGGAGCACTGCAGGAGCCATAGCTCATAGACACAGTAATACTAACAAGTAATTTCAGTAAAAAAGAAGAATATATTTTGGAATACAACGCCAAGCACTAAAAAATAGCAACTGGTCGGCGAATGAAGTCAGTTGACCTTTAAGAACTAAAACAATTCTTAAGAAAATAAAAGAGCCCACATGACTTGCAACAAATGATCATCAATCAAAGTAGGATCATTCGAGTTTCTTACATAGTAGTTAGGTAACAGAAATACGGTACCAAGCAAAGGTCATTATCTCTGATCAAAAAAAGAAAAGAAAAGGCCATTATCCTGCATGACCAACAATACTTGACGAGGCCAATAAGGGAATCAAGCAATCTTAACAATGAAAAGAATCTGATGGATATTTTTATACCAACCCTGTACGCATTTGGCATACAGAATTCTCAGAAGACTGCATTGGACATCAACTAAAATTATGACATCCACATTACAACTACCTACAACAACATTGAATTGATATTACCTTCAAAGCATCTTGTGGAGGTGAAGAGGATAAAACTGTTGTGAGAAGCTCAATACTGTTTCGCGCTACATCAAATGCTTCCTTTATTACTTCAACTGAAAATAATTCTCCACGCACATCGTGATCATCTTGTTGGCCAACAATAGTAATTGGTTCTGAAGTGGTGACAGAACGAGAAGGAGTAAATACAGGCGCCAAACTCTCACTATCACGGCCAGGGAAGCGAATACCCCTTGCTTTCAAACTCTGTAAACCATATAACAACCATGAAAATGTTAAAACCAGTACACATTTCAGAACTATTTTGACTACAGAAACACCATGCATATGTCATAATTATGCAAAGATTCTGGCGCAACTCACCCAGAAAACCAGGGCGAAAAAAATTTCCTATCCAATAATCCAAATTCCAAAAACACATCAAAAGTCACCCTTTCCTATTCGTCTAAGCATGTTGAACATTCCTCTTTCAACCCTGAAGTAGTATAGGTTAACAATGTGAAATCACTCCATTTCTAGTTATTATATTACTAAATCGAATCAGCTTTTTTTTTCGCAACAGAACAATGAATGTGAAGGGTAAGGGTAAGGGGTACCTTGTAAGTCTCTTCGTAAACAGGCAAATAACGAAGGTCATCAGAGGAGTCCCCCCAAGCTTCGATCAGCATCAGAGCCTTGTTACGGTTCTCAACAAGAGTCTCCGGATCGTCGATCAACTTCACCATCTCATCGACTACCCTCTCCGATGCAACCTCCGAGAATGCCTTGTCGCAGTTCTTAACAACGGTTTCGAGCAAAACCAAAGCCAGGAACTGAACCCTAGGGCTCTTCAAACTGTTGATTCGGTTCTTTATTGCACGGATCAATTCCAAACTGTTGATCTTGTCGTGATTAATCATGTCACAGAGTTCAAGATTGGTGGCCCAATCGGGTTCGTCAAGTGTATCAGCCGTCGCTTCCTCGACAAACTTGTCGGCCTCGTTCTGGCCTTGGAAGAGCTCCCTCATTTTGAAACTCATAGAGGACATGCCAGCACTCACCTTTCGACCAACTTCAGCTCCTCCAATCCTCAGTTTCTCACCGAAAGCGCTCACTTTCTCCATCAAATCCTCACTCATCTTTGAATTTCCCTTGAAACCCCAGTTTGTATCAAATTTCCAGGACTGACGTCTACTGAGGAAACCACAAAACCTAGAATGTTTAATCAAACCTAGTAGAATCCCCAATTGAAAGTTCACGAAGACCCTTCAATTATCATTTTTTTTCACAAAAGACTTCCTAACGGAGTATTTAAGATCGCTTATACAAAAACCCCTCAATTATTATTATTATTTTTTTGTCAAATGGAATTTAAAAAAAAAACCCCTCAATTATATGAAATAAAAAATTTGCTAACTTTGTCAACGAAATGACGATTTTATCCCTTAAAAATATACATGTTGACCCCTTCATCAATAAAAAAAAAATGTCCACGTTGACTTTTTTATCTTATCGATCTTTTTGACAGAAGGGTGTTAATTGATTAACGATTATAATTGAGGAGTCTATATGAGCAATTTCAAATATTAAAAAAAATTTGTGAAAAAAATACTAGTTGAAAAACTCTACGTGTACTTTCACCATTTTTTAATGCCCAATTTTTCTCATTGGGACGGGTTTTCCTACTATTTGAAATTATATATATATAAGCAAACACACAAGTATATGACTGATTGTTTTTAAAGTAATTTCACACTTCTCTCGTTGTCTTAAACTTATACTCGTATTTTTCTCCTCTGTATTTTTGAGCATTAAATTATTAGGAAAGAGAAAAATGAGATAATATGGAGGGTATGAAACTTCATTACGCACAATGTGAGGTTTTATGTTACTAGCAGTATTTCTAAAAGATCTATTACGCGTGTTATTAGATTGGATTAAAATGCTACCGACGACAAAAAAGATACATTATAAATAAGAGTAGAAAAATCTCAAATAAATAGAATCTATTACATTTCTCTCCAAAAAAAAGGTCTCAATCTCTAATATAAGAGGTGAAACTGAATATCAATCTACTCCAAATTCCTTCATATAATCATAATGATTACTTGACATATTTATTGAAATTAGTTGAGGAGTAATTTCTTTTTCCAACAAGTGTGATGTGAAATTAGTTGAGGAGTTCAGACACATACAAAGAGCTAATAAGGAAGTGACCTCTCTGGTTGATGCTACTTAGGTTTTATTTTTTATATTAGCCATAGATAATAGGAGTAACATAAAGGTAATAGGAGTAAAATAAAAATAAATGCAATAATTTGGCATGCATTTTGGTACTATAAATTGGAAGACAATTTTGTTTAACAACCTTACACTCGAGAATAATCCTATGCAAACACTTCTTCAGAATAAAGTGAAAAGCCATGGTATTTAAAAGATGCCAAACATGGAGGGTTGTTTTCGGTAAGAAATAAGTTTTGAAAAAGAAATCGTGATTTATAAGTTAGTTGTTTCCACTAACAAATAAAAGTTATTTCTATTAAACAATAAGTTGTAATATGGATATGTGAGTGAAAATTATTGAAAAATATTTAAATTGTTTCTACTGAGCAATAACTCATTGCTTAGTGTGAACATAAGCTAAAATGTCAAAATTTATGTTACTCATCTCCAATCCTTACCCATTTTAATATACATACTCAAAATTTGAGTATAAAGGCTAAAAACTCATATCCAATGTCATACTCAAAAAAATATCATACTCATTTGCCTACTCATTTTGAGTTCTACTAATTTCCTAGCTCAAATTTGGGAATACTTAAATTCATACACATTTTTTAATTACTCTTTTCATTCTCATTAATTACAAGTGTGCCATTTAATAAAAAATTTGGGTAAAAATATGAGTTTAGCATTGGAGATACCTTATCCAAATTAAGTTTATATCCTAAATTTCTACCCAAATTTGAATGAAAAAATAGGTAAGGACTAAAGTGTGAACAAAATGCTAAAATGAGATAAAAGTTGTTTATTTTTGTTAGTAGGTAGTACTCCTATTTCGGAAGGGAGGGTTGCCGGTGAAGGTCAAGAGACGGAAAGAATCCTGAGGAGCAGCAAACTGCAGACTGACAGCCCTCACTCCCACCCACGCCGCCTTCTTGGATTCATCTCTCTCTCTCTCTCTCTCTCTCTCTCTCTCTCTCTCTCTCTCGTCAAATCAACAAGAGAGAGGCCTATGCTATGCGTATTTAATTGAGAGATAGATCATCAGTCGACGAATGCAGTTTCTTTAACCACGTCGCAGCCAGGTACTACTTCGTCGTGCTAGTGTTTTTCTACCTTACTTCTACTTTTTTAATTGCTGTAAAGTTTGAGTTTTAGCTCCCGAGCGAGTCGCTCTGATCAATTCTTGGCTTCTTGTATTTGTTACCATTGTTATAGAGTTTTCAGTCTAATTTGATTATCTGGTTACTTACAATTCGGACGTTTGAAGTCCTAGAAAAAAGTTCCGTTCTTTGATTGGCAAGATGTTCATATCCATTGTTTCCTTTCCCACCTCTCTATTAAGGCTTTATCTATGCAAGAGGGCATTAAAGCATATGGGTTGATGGGTTGGTCTATTGCAATGCCAAAAAAATTTACATTTCAAATTGGGATAAAAGATTGCGTACTTACATTCATACACAATAGATTGTAACTACGCATATTGAAATTTTTACCACAAATTGCAATGGTAGTGTTGTGACCAAAAACACCGCATCAGTGACTAATGGCAAACCAAACCAAACCAAAACAAACTTAGCTTTGTGTCTGAATCGATTGGAGTCTGTTACATGCATATCTTTTTTTTTCTGCGATTTTGCTCTTTCAAGGGCAAAACTTTTGGGGCTAGCATGTGAACAATTGCACATAGAGGCATGACATGATCAAGTCAAAATTCATATGGATGCTAAGCTCACCTATAGGGCGTGATCAATTTGAGAATTGGACAGTAAACATGTGTATTGAACCAAATTTATGGTCAAAAAGCCTGTGGTGCCTGTTTGCTGCAGGCTCAGCAACATGGCAAACGACAATTGGGCAGGATCCCTCAACTCTTCTCGAAAGTTGAAACTCATCCTGATATGAATCTAATTGCTCGCAACGATCCATGTTCTTTACGTCTTTTGGCCTGCCGGCTGCCACCAAAACATGGTTGAATCATCAAGATCTTTGAAGCACGTGTACGGGTATTGAGTATGGTTATAGTTACGGTACTGATACGTTGATACGGAAAAACCTAGAAAAAGCTGGGTACGTGCACGACTCTGTGTGTGTGTGTATATGTTACATATATAGTTCTTTCTTTTTTACAATTTAGAGGAATGCATGACATGCAGTATGTCTAAAATAGAATACTCTTCTGGATGGGGTACGGCTTGAGTATATATTGGGGAATGGCAAAAACTGTCGACAAAGTTTCCATCACGCATTTCGCCCGCCTAGTACGCGTAAGAAGTACCATGCAAATTACTAGTACCTGGTGGCTGGTACGCTATCTGTACAACCCATGCTTCATAGGTCAATATACATGGAAGCCGTATTCACCCAATATGCTGGAAATTTATATTGCGATAATGCTTGACCGTAAAAGTTATATTTAAGAGGGACTGGGGGATCACCAAATTCCTGTTCAATTGCTAATTTGCTACTACTCCCCACCCAACCTGCCGATCACCCACGGTGGTTGGAGAGAAAGCTATCTAAGAACATTCAAATAAAGTTCAAGCCCTAACTCACCCTTGGGCCTTGTCGGGTCGCTACATATTCATATCGGTTGCTAATGGTGAATATTATGTTAGAAGCTAAACATTTAGGTCTTGTTTCCAGTTAGATCAAACTAATGTAAAGTTGGCACATACTAGGTTTCCATGCCAGGTTGAACTGTCTTCCATTTGGTGCTTCTGATGTATTTTCCACTTAAAATAGGAAGGTTTTGATGTCAAATTGATTTTGCATCTAGAATCTTGAAATCCTCATTCCGACGGGATATGCAAGTTATCATTGTACTTCTCTGGAGTTCATAGATTTGATGTTGACCAAATAAAGATTATGAGAGGATGGATGTTAATTTGTATACATTATGGAAGTTACACAATTGCATTCCGCTGTTGCGATATCCGAAATTTTTGGGGAAGATGAGTTACGGACTGCCATTATTATTTCTAGGGTTGCTAAAGCCATGTTTTTGTATGCGTTAAAAGGAATGCTTACAGTGAAATGAAGAAAGCAATCAAATTTCTAGATGTCGAATTAAAGTGTCCGAGGTCTTCCAATATTTCTATACGATGATCCTGCCACCTAGTTTGTTTCTACGGTCATACAAGAACCCTTTCTAAGCCTGGATTTCATCTTCGTATGGCAAAATATTTATGAAGCTAGTTGAAATCAAATGACGTTTAGAACTTGTGTGCCTAGTAACGTGTGGCTTGATAACTATGCAGGGTGCTTTTTAGCATTTGGAGATGATAGATATGACATGGTTCAGTGCCCTTCTAGTAGGGGCAGGCTGTTTTGCTTTGGGGTACCTACTCAGTGCACGGTATCCTGCTTGCAAATTTGTCTCAACTAGAGTGGCTAAAGAGACCTCAGCTGTGGATGGAAACAAGAAGAGTCGGCCGAAAGAACCTCTTGAGATTGAAAAGCTGGCAGACATTCTAGAAGATTTCAAAATGGTTTCATGTCACTTTGCTCTCTCTCTCTCTCTCTCTCTCTCTCTCTCTCTCTCTCT
>BPLS01000445.1:554809-584385 GCA_019656275.1 Rhododendron kiyosumense
CTGCGAGAACGAAGAACACAGCAAGATTGCCATGGACATGCAGAATGAAGAACACATCGCAAGATTGCCATGGAGAACGAAGAAGAGACGGCAAGAACAGATTGCTTCGATGGACTCCAAAAGCACAGATCCACACCTATCTTCCTCTCATCTCACTCTAAGATGATTTCAAAAGGTTTAAAATCTTGACAGTTGACATTCAACAGGTTCAAAACAACATTTTTTTGAAAAAAATTACGGCTTTTTGAAAAGAACTATTTTTCTATGTAGTTTACACGATTTTGTATGATTTGTGTTGTTTTTGGATGGATTTGGACGTGATTTTGTATGATTTGTGTTGTTTATGGATGGATTTGGACGTGATTTTTTTTTTTGGGTAATTATTTGGACGTGATTTTGTATGGTTTGTGTTGTTTATGGATGGATTTGGCAGTCCAGTTGCCATTTTCTTTTACAACAGTCAAAACCGATGAAACCGACCGAACCGAACCGCCAAAACTACCAACCGAACCGACGGTTACTTCTGGGAATGAGTTGGTGTCGGTTTACAAAATACAAAAACCGACTCAGTCGGTTCGGTTCAAAAAGTGGTAAAAAACCGACCGAACCGAACCGATTTCATCCCTAGGTTAATGTTTCTGTAGTAAAGTGGCAGAAAGTCCATTCAATTGATTCTTGCAGCCGATTTTACATTTTTGTTTAAGCCTTACGCCTTACGATTCAATTTGCAGTTTTCTTACTGTTTCTCATTGTACTTTTTTCCTTCAGATTCGAGGACAGTAATGGCTATCATGGGTAAGTTTGTTTCTTCTCAAATTATTTTGAACCTTGTAGTCGTACTATTAATAATTACAACTGCTGTTTGTAATTAGCCCCTTAAGATAGGCTTTTTCCATGAGAAGAAATCACACACTTAATCTGACCATTACCGTATGGCAATAAAATTTCTCCATCATCGTAGACAAGTCTTACAGTATCAAGTTACATTTCTCTCCTAAAGTTTGTTGGACTAATATGCTTGTATAATTGCAGGGCCTGCTGACATGGTTGATGACGTAACTGGTGGACTAAAGCTTTTGTAGTGAATGCCGTCATTGATATGGCTGGGAGAGTTACATTATCATTTGTGGTGGTAAAGAAAATTCTGTAATGGTTTCATTCAGTGATGGAAACCTGTTCTGTTCGAGCGAGATGATCAGCGGTAGGGAAGTTGAATCATTAATGTAATTTGCAACCGAGCGAATGATGTGTCTCTGGCAAGACCTTTTGACATATTTTGAGTTTCTCATCAAGAATGCAATCGTCACATTTATGCAAAACTCAGGATGGTTCGGAGCTCTGATTGGCGCCTCTGAGGCTCTGATAAGATAGAAGATTCCCAAATACATTCAAGACATTGGCGGTTTTAAGCAAAGCTACAAGCCTACGACAACCAGACTTCTGTGTACATCAGGTGTGATTGCAACACACACACACACACAGAGGAGACCCCTTCTACTGTTTTCCCTTCCGACTGGTCTTGGTTGCTGGTTCAACATCACCTTTCTACACAGGATAATCTACATCATCGTATTGTCCCTTTGGACTCCTGTGTTTGGTGTGAAGCCACTAGAGAGGATACTTGTCATGTCTTACGTGATTGCCCACAGGCAACTGAAATCTGGGTAAATCTTGGTTTTCCTCTCCTCCATTTCACGGATCCTTTCCATGTTTGGGTCACTAAAAACACCCACATCGTTGGGCCTTGGCTCTCACCATTCTGGGGTACACTGGAGCCTCATCTTTCCCTTTGCCTATTGGCAAATTTGGTGTCACAGAAACAAATGTTTGTTTGATTTCAACTTGAGTTCTAACCAACCTATGCAAGTCACCAAACTCATTTTAGCTCAATCACTGGAATGGTTTTACACGGTGAAACGAACAAGCCAGAGAAGGAGGAATAACATTTTTGTTAATTGGACACCACCTCCTATAGGTGTTTTCAAACTCTACATGGATGGGGATGGGGCGGTTAATCTTGATATAGGTATAGCTGTGACAAGTGGTCTAATTAGGGATCAAAGGCAGTGGCAAGGCTTGTTTTCATCGAAAAATGGAAGCTAAATCGAGTCTCATGGCAGAAATGTCAACGATTAGGGATGGCCTAAACTTTGCTATTATGGAAAACATTCACAGGTTGGAAGTCGAGGTGGATGCTCTTGGAGCCATCCATCTAATCTCTGCCTCTAATATTGACAATCATCCACTTAGCAATGTCATACATGATTGTAGGTTCCTAATGTGGAGATTTGACGAGATAAGGTTAAAGCATATCTACCGTGAAGGAAATTAATGCGCCGCTGCTCTAGCCAATGATGCTTCAATTAATATTAGTGAGAGATGCATATCTATTTTGATATTCTTTTATGTATTGTTAATTTGCTTCATGTAGAATCTATTGAGAAACATTATTCCTAGAATGTACTGCTTTAATTTTCTTTAATGAAAGTTCCATTTAACCAAAAAGAAAAAGAAATAGAGTTGCACTAGAGAGTAATGAGAAGGAGTACCCTGGAAATCTCTCCAGAAGGAGTACCCTGGAAATCTGGAGAGAGATATCTAGAGAGAGAAAGCATTAGGATATTAAAAAAGGGTAAAAAGTTCCGACCTGCCGGATTCGAACCAGCGACCTAAGGATAAGCTGTGGGCCATGCAACCAACTACAGTCCTCCGCTCTACCAACTGAGCTAAGGTCGGTTTGTTGCCAACAAATGCAACATTTATAGATTTCAATTAAGTTTAAATTCTTGCCACGGGCAATCAATACCATGAGTTTTCTGTTGCAGTCGTTCTGGGTCTCACAGTGCGTTTACTGTTATAAGTTGAACCGTTCTTTTTGTAAGACTGCAAAAAAGTATGTTCACACAAAAAAGTAATTTGATCGGATATCTATAGATAGATCAAAAATTGAATATATGTATATAAAATGCGCCATTATGGATAATTTAACTTAAAATTATTGAAAAAATTAGACCTTCCATTTTATACCATCGATCTCCAATCAAACTGAATTTTTTTGCGTGGATATAATATTCTGCGGGCCCTAACAGATAAACGGTTCAAATTATAACAAAAAATGCATAGAGGGATCCACAATAGCCGTGCGGAACCCACGGTTTCTGTATTTATTCTTTTGTGCATCATCTTAAAAGAGAGAGCCAACTATGGTGGCTCATTCAATTCAATTGAACAAATGCGTGCACTCCTCTGTAACAGAGAAACTAATTAAATTGTACCGGAAAATTATTCTAAAAAAAGTTAAGTGAAGTGAAGTAAAGGAAAAAGAAATATATTTTCCTGTGAGTGTTCTTTTCACAATTTTTTTTTGCAGGAAACGAAACTTTAGTGGTTCATTTGCCAGAAAAACACTTATGAAAAGCTTCTTTATTTTATTCCCATGACTAATTTTAAATAGAAGTAACTTTAAGAGCTAAACAATAGGCTATCATATTTAGAAAATTAACATATACGGAAAATGTATTTTATCTAATGCAAATCCTTAACATGAAATAAAAAAATTGACTTGTAATTCCCTATTCAATTTGCTATTTTCTGAATGATCATGCAAATTCCCCATTTAAATTGACATTCTCTGATAATCAACCGTACAAATGAAGTTTAAAAAATAAGTAGATAATAACTAAATAACCATGTTTGATTAGTTGCCGATACAAAAACTCATTGATAATTAGTTACTACAAAACAAAATTGAAGACTAATGACAAGATAAATAAATACTTTCAAAAAAAATAAATAATTATCTCAGAAAATATCATAGTAGTTGAAATTGTTGTTACTCATGTAAATCTCAAAGTGCCTTTCTAAGAACTTAATTCGTATTTTTTCGTTATTGGCGTCATTCACTTTTTTCCTTACCCGCCAATTATTTTGGCCCCACAATATATGGAGAAATTTTTTCCCGTGATGCAAAATCCTATGCTTTTGGCCGGATCACTTTTGCAAGAAAGTAAATCTTGCAGGGAAACTTTAAAACATGTTTCCCACTACTTTTCTGCTAACTGAACACTACAAAAGTTCTGAAAAAATTGATTTTCTCATCCTTTCTTATACTTTTCTAGCAACTGAACGGGGCCTTAAGATTGAAAAATATATCCTACATGCGTGCATTTTTCTTATTAGGTTCAAAGAAGGCTGAAGTTTGGGAGAGTGGGCATGCCATACATTGATATACAGCTTGATAGTGCATTGAAACCCAGCAAATTTGTGTGAAAAAACTGACTGTTTCAGACGGAAGGGAAGACGGCTGCAACTGATCAAGGTTGCTACTTTGATGAGATTTCCATTCCAGACCCCGACCAAATTGGCATAAATAAAGCAGCAATTTTGGAAGCTGCAATTTCCCTTTGACAGACAGAGCTACAATTTGACAAGTGGCTTGAGAGATGTGCCATCGACAAATTACTCTCAACTATACCTACAATATTTGACCATAAGACTAGAGTACTATTAGTTGCTTGCACATCTTACTCCATAGTCCATACATACGCGTTTAACATTTGGAATCCAAAATAAACAAAAGCTCCATCTATGCAATACATCCAACGATTATATATGGAAAACATTCGCCATAAACGTCATCTACCCGCATCTAACAGGTTGAAAGGGCTTGCAATTCCTAGGCAAGATTCAGCAAATCATCTGATAAAGCCGGCCCTATGCCCGAATGGGCTCGGAAGATTACTCATTTCTAGTAGAGCAGCTTAATTATGTGAGGTTGAGGTTGGACTGGTCATAGCCCTTCCATGTGTTTCATAATGTAATTCATCTCACTCGATATCAATGCTGATTTTGGTTGGTTATTCGCATTAACAACTAAGCTGATTAAAGTGCTCCTGCGATGTTTTTTACTACCTCATAACATTAAAAGATTAACTCAACAAAAAATATAGATATAATTTTTAAAAAAAAACGAAAGGCAGAAAATGACTTAACTATCTTACTAGTCACAGTTTTAGGATAATATGGTACCAGAATTTTGCAACAATGGCAACTTCCAAAAAGTCTACAACCACAAACTTTATCATACAAGTAAATACATACACTCATATTTATTTGTGGGCCCCACACACTGTGGATGTGTTGTGTAGGTTCCATGTGAGTGTAAGTGTATTTTTTGTGGTTATAAAAGAATTGGACAACTTCTTATCCCAATGGTTTAAATTGAATCGGCTGGTAGTAAATAGGAGAACTTTCTTCTGGAAGGCGGCCAAGTTAGTTATCAAGAATGGTCTGCTTGGTGTTCCAATTGCAGTTGTCAAGAATGGTCTGCTAGGTGTTCCAATCGCATCACTTTCCCGACAAATGTCACATTGATCATTTACTTACCTTATGACAAATGGGTCCAATCGATCCACATACATTGACTTATGGATCCAAAACACTAAGACCCCATTCGTTTTGGGTGCAAACAGGGCCTAACGGTTGTTTGATAAAAATTTTGACGGAGATTTTTGAAGTAATAAGT
Source organism: Rhododendron kiyosumense (assembly GCA_019656275.1). NCBI lineage: Eukaryota > Viridiplantae > Streptophyta > Magnoliopsida > Ericales > Ericaceae > Rhododendron > Rhododendron kiyosumense. Next base: position 560,334 of record BPLS01000445.1, read on the forward strand.
GAACAGAAATAAATAGAGAGATGAGAGTGCAAGCGAAGAGAACTTATTGAAAACCTTCCTGATAGAGAGGGGGGGCGATTCTTGGAGCTTCTGAGTTCTGACCATTAGATTTAACTATGATGAACATGACAGCAACCCAAAAACTCTGTGCATAACAATCTACTAGGGCTGTTTGACTATCGAATTATAGAGGATATACTTCTTTGGAGAACATGCATGAAGTACAAAGATGAAACTGGATTAGGCCGGAGTGGTACTACTCATCTTCCGGTAAAAAAAGGAGCTTCCTTTTAATTTCATTCTTTATCGCACCTAAACTAAATCAAACATAGTACAATCAATTCCATATAATGGCATCTACCATACCCAAAACCTGCCCAAACCACAAATGCACATACATAAACACACTCACAGAAACACTTGCAGTGTGTAGACCCTGCACATACTCACACAAGCACTTGCAGGCAAATATCCTCTCCTTTCGAAGCATCTTTAGGCATACCTTATCCTAATGATCATTTCTAGTCTTCGTAAAGTTTATGGCATAACAAGAACATCCTCAACAAAAATAGCTTATCCATCTCCATGAATGCAAAATTGAATTAGAGTGGTGCATTTCATTACATGCGTTTCACCAATGTGTTCAACCCCACTTTAGATAAAAGCTCATGGATGCTCTCCAGTACTGAAGTTGAATTCAAAGCGGTTTTCACAGCTGGTGCTATAAGTGGGGCCAGTAGTAGGGGTACTCAATACAATTCATCCTTCAAATCAATCCTCTCACCGAGGACTAATTATTTACCAGAATACATGAAAGCGTGTCATTGCATCATAAAGCAGTGCTAATATAACGGACACTGCATGAGCCATGTCTGAGAGGTCTATGAACTACAGACAAAAAGCCAACATTTTTAAAAGCATCGACCACAAACCGGCCATCTAGGCGTTGAACAAAAGCATCATCCAAGCAGTTGCAGAACATTGACCTGTACAGAAACATATTAAAGGTTGAAATCTCAACAGTTTTTTGCTTGTCTGAAACACAACTCAGGCCTTTGGGTTCCACATTAATAGAGGTCTAGGATTAGGAAATTAATCAGCAAGAAGATTGTGAACAAGTCTCTGAATGAAACAAGAAGAAAACTTCATTAGAGAAACTGATGCTTCTATAGAACAGGACAGAGAAAACTGCACATTCTTGAATCAAAGCAACAGTAATACAAATGACGTTTTACATGAACCCACAAGGTGAAACTAAGAGGTGATATGCTGGGCAAAATATTGTGTCGCTATGAAAACTGATGAGAATCACAGCAACTCCAAAACTGATACGTTAAAAGTATACTCTAAATCAGATTAATTATCGGTTGACTGTCCCGCAGTCACTGAAGTGGATGGAGATGATCATCAAGCACTCCTCCACCCACTCTTAAATCTGATTGTAGTACTCTGATTTCCCTATGTCGTACGCAACATCCTCAAAGTTACAGAAGTACATAGCTGATCTAGAATTTTTAAATTACCTCAAGATGACACATGCAGATACACAATCAAGAAGGCAAGGTCACCCAATTTGGGCCTCCGATGCAAGAAGTCCCATTTGTTCCGTAAGATGATTCATACGCTGGGTCTTGTCCCATCCAATTTCCCAACCTGTCAGTAAATCCTCTTCCTTGCCAATACTGCCTTCCACTTCATTTGAACCAATCTCATCTGCATTCCCAGTAAGTGGGCTCACTGAAAGAAATTGTTCCCAGAAAGCATCATTTATCCCTGGAAGCTTGGGAATCTCATCCACCATAACATCAACCTCAGTGTCAGAAGAGAGATCATTAGTCACAACAGGCATTGGACCGTTGATCAATCCAGACATTAAATTCCTATATTCTGTGTTCCCAGTATCTGATTCCCCAAAGTTCAACCCAGAGACTTCAAATGTGCTTTCTGGCAAGATTCCCCGCACTTCGGAGAAATCAAACAGAACTTTATCTTCTACCAAACTACTGTTAATTTCGGGGAACTGAGCTACTTTAATTGGGCCAGATGCCATGGAAGGGGAAGATTCGATGTCAGAAACTGCAGCTGAGGGACAGCTGAAAGGTAAACCTATCTCTGCTGACAAGCAAGACTCTGAAGACATTGGTAGAACCTCTGAAAGGGTCACTCCAGAAATTCGACTGGAAGAGCTACCCCTACCTAATGCACTGGATGGAGAAGGTACACTACCAATCAGGAGATTGGGGTGGTTGACAGTAGATTCCAACCTAGGAGATGCATTGAGTTTCAAGATTTGCAGCAGCATTGCTTTTGCTGCTTCATTCATTAAAGGTTGATAATTGACAATCTGTCCATCAGGTGAGGTAGGGCCAAATTTGCAGACTGAATTACTTTCTTCTTCCTTGTTTGGGAGTCTCCTTTTCTTGTTAACTTTAGGATTGGACCTGTTGTTTTCATTATTCGGCTGTTGTACCAGCTGAGCTAGGAAGCCAGGGTTCTGCATGGCCTTTGCAAGGAATGACATGGTTTGCTTTTGCCGCTGCTCCATCACTTGAACACGCTGCCCAACAGTTTGCAACTGGTGATCGGTTGCTTGCTGTTTCTGCATCAATCTGACCAGCTCCTGCATAAGGACATTCTTATCCCTTCTTAATCTTTCAACCTCTTCCTCAAGCCCAAACTTCCCAACTTCAACACAAGACACGACTGATTTCCCCTGGACTTGAGGAACTGATTTCCCTTGGAATTGGGGAGCTTGTTGATAGTTATTTACATGGACAGGTTTCCTTCTGCTGATGATCTTCAGAAGGTGTTTCTGACCTCTAAGAAACCCTTCATTTGCAAACTCCCAGCGATCTGGATCGACCTTCCTGAAACCCTGATTGATAAAGCAGAAAAGAAAAGAAACTAAATCTAAATAGAAAGATACAGTCAATTCATGACATGACAATCATATCAATGAAATTAAGAAGAGAACTATGGAAGTACTTCAATCTCAACTTACCAATTGCAAGTAGGAATTCTGCGTATCATGGAAAGCATGGTGTTTATTCATGGAGTGGAGCTTGCGATATCAAGTTCGTATGATAAATTAATGCAATCTCTAGAAGACGCAGGTTGAAGCTAATTGCACATACAATGGTAGCTTGGTATTATTTGCATAATCTTAAGAATGCAGTGGTCTAAAAGGCTACGCAAGGCACAGCCAAAATGCCTCCAACACTTTGGTGCAGTATGTGAAGCGCGCGCGAGGCTTCTGAGGTGTGCACATCACGGCGACACCCATGAGGTGAGCCTCCGTGTCTTTTTCTAGATTTGTTCAAGATTTTCTCTCAACAACTGATTTTTAAATTTTAAGGGTTTACAAGTTGGGAAAACGCTAGATATTTGCACAAAACAAAAGGAAATCAATAGTTCAATAGTGAACTCTGGAGAAAGTTGGAGAATTCTAAAGTTGAGTGCTGCATTACGAGTTATTTATGAATGTCAGGTTTGTGTTGGTATTTGCTGATTTGAACACTTTCGAGTGGAATCATACTATCATTAAGGATCAAAATATTTGCTTATGTTGAATATTCTGCCTGTATTACAACTGTATTTCTTCTCTACAAATTGTGCCTCCCTCTAATAAGGCGTGGGCCTTGCCTCACCCCTTGGTGCGACTAGAGCTTTTTAAAACACTGATTTAACCCACAAACTATAATGCTGTCTTGTAGTATTTGTAAGCTAAGTGTTCCCAGGGCATAAACCTAACCATTTGTTAACATGAAAAAGTTACACCATTTTCTGAAGAAAAATAGGAGAATATGAACATAAATTCTGTATGGCAAAATGCACAAATTATAATACGAAAACTTATACCAGAAGGGTTATTGAACCTGAACCATAAACGCAACACAATTTAAAGGAAAGCCACTAAAAATGATAGAGAGAAGACATAGCAAGTTAGCAACAAAGGTTAGATCAACAATGGTCTTTACAGTGGTCAAAATAGAAAACTGCTAACTACCCAGAAAAGTTATGCATCTGTGTTTTCTAAATAGGAATATAACTAGTTCATGCTTTACATCTTCTGTTGAAAAAATAGCACATAAGTTCCATGGACACGCACCTGGCCTTTGGCTTACGGGGTAACCTGGTGGACTTGATGTTCAGCTTGAATATTGTATGGCACAAGGTCCATAAGACGCGCTTATAAAATTAAATTGAGTGCTAATGCTCATACAAAGTGCAAGCACAGACAAAAACCCTGACATAATCAGATAATAAAGTTCCATCAGCACAACCTCTTTATCTAATATAAGGTGACAAGCATCCTCAAGAGGTGATTCTAAATATCCAACCATTAACTTGTCGCAGCATTGGAGAAAAAACATCTTGCACTCTGGCTGACTTTGATAAAGCAGTTGACGTTGTTGGAGAGAGTGTCAACAATAATTTATGGAGTTAAATTATTTCCATCACATCATTAATGTTGCCGGGACAACTTCATAACCATTTTCTGAATTGATTAGTTACATCCTATATTTTTTGGTACCACAACAGTGTTATGTCCCGAACCTTCCAGATTCCCTATAGGCTGTATTTTGATCATGAAAATGTGGAGGGTTTTACCAAGGGAAAGGAAACATGCGGACACCAATGAATAAATTTCAGCTATCACTTTATTAGCTTCTTGCCTTTTCCTTCACCTTTTTCCTTTCACTCAATAAATCCCTCCCATAATCCTTGATCCAAACACATCCTTAGGCAACCAACCTTTCCCAGGAAACCCAATCCCCAACCCCCTTGATAGACAACGTTATGTGTTTTTTTTTTCAAAAATTCTTAGAATCAAGCTGTAATTTAGAGGGTTTCAGTCAGAATTGGAAACCACTTGCCCAAATTTTCAGTCTATACAGAAATAAGCAGTTTGATAACAGTAACCTTTTTCAGTTTAACTGAACATTTTCGTGTGGTGAGACAAAGAGTTCCACAAACTCCACCGGATGATAAAGTTCAAGATGTGTCATGTGTTACAAAAGAAGGCGAGCTACTAGATCCCAGCATCTTCAAACTTGAAAGTGGAAACATTAAAACGTAATTCCTAAAGCAACAACTTTACTTGGAGTTGGATGCAATACGAGAGTCAATAAGATAAAAAAAGACATCAATCGAGTAGTTATTAGGTATTCAACTAGAGAGAGATATCGGGGGATGGAAGCTAACTCACATAAGTATTCAACTGTCTAACGAAGCTAGAGAAGTTGTTGTGCTTGAAGTACTTAGGCAAGAGATGTATAGAAAACTCGGGCACGTTCCAGACAGCAAAGCTGTTGTTACTTTTACTCCACGACACAATCGAATCCGTGGATGGATCGTCGACCATGTCATATGTTTTGCTAAGAAAAGGAGGCGGAGAATTCGAAATTCCGCTCGTCGCCGCTGAGGTTGGAATCATCGCTGCGGCTTGGCCGCCGCCTCCTCCTCCTCTTCCATCCATGAAATGATTAACAACAAAGTAGAGAGGGCAGAAAGAGGGGAGGTAGGTTAGGTTATAACAGGAGGAGGGAAAGGGGGGCTACCGGGAATTTTTCCTGGCCGAAGGAGTGGAGTGAAGAAAGAGGAAGAGCACTGCGTCTGCACGCCACGCGAGACAGACAAGGATCCAAGCGGTTTGCCCTTTCTAATTCTACAAGTATTTCCCAGTATCGTCCTTTAAATTTCTGCCATTGGAGTTGGACTCACCTCAAGTTTTTAGTATGTCTTCATTTCCACCCGGGTTCTTTCTTTCTTTCTTTTTTTGACATCCCGATAAACTTTCTTACTAGTACTATACTAGTAACAAAAAGGAGTTAAAGCAACTCGGTAGTAAGCATTTCCGATCGAGATTCGTTGCACGACGTGATGGTCTTCATGGAGCTCCTAAATTTAGCATGTAGTAACTAGTTTGAGAGAGAGAGAGGGGTTGAATAATTATGAAGCCAAAGAAGAGTAATCATGAGAGTACGAGGTGATCATGGTGCTTGCAAAGGGTACATAGTGGGTTGTAGAGAAATTATGGTGGTAGTGTTCAGTTACCATTTTATTTTAGTTTTAGTTTTGTTTTCCAATTATTATCTTACTTCTTTCTTCAATTATTACCTTATTTTTTCAATTATTACTTTCTCATCTTTCTCTATCTCTCTTCAATCATTACTCATTTCTTCAATCATTATCCTATTTCTCTCTCCACCCACTACCAAAACTAAATTAAACTAAACTTACAATCAAACAAAGCCGGTATTTTTTGTTGCACAAAAGGAGTTGTTGTGCAACTTTTGCCGGTAGACAACGTCTTCTGCAGGTGGGCAGGTGAAGAGAAAAAAGGTGCAATTTGTAATGCAGCTGTAATCATTCTAATAGGATGTCATTTCTAGAATCTAAAGGGTCTCAATGCAGTTCTTATAAATATTTGGATTTTTCTGGATAAAACGCCAAGAAATTACTATTTCTCTTGTTTGAGATAGCTAGATTATAACGACTATAGTACTATACTATATCCCATCTCCATAGTTTAGTTTGGGCTGGCTTGAATTTTCATAGAAATGCAATGGGGCTCATAGTTGGTGTTTCAGACATCTGTTTTTAAAGTTTTTAGCAATCAAACAAAAAAACTGTACACACTAAAGAAGCAAAGACAAAAACAAGAAGAGTTTGAGCTTGTAATAAGCAGTGGCAGAGCCAAGAACAAAATTCGGAGGTGGTTGAACTATGAAAAAAAATTTGGTTCCATGATTTTTCAAGACAAAATCCAGTTACTCATGTTTTTGCAGAACGATTTTGATAAATTGAACAAGTAATCTCTAGTATTGTTGCTATCATCTCATTCGACGACATGGAGTATCATTACCGCACGGTATCACTTACTATAATTTAGTGTGCTCAAAGTGAAATGAAATTGGGTGGTGTTGGGGCCACTCCCGACTCCACAATAGTTCCGCGACCAGCATTTGTTAATTCTAATAGCTACTGTATTTTACTTCAAAAGATTGGAGTTTAAACCTTAGCCAAAGTTTATGATTCTTGAATGTAAAAGTTGGTATTCAAAACTTTAAGTAGTTGACCAATAAAATGTTGGTGTTCAAAGCTAACTCAATAACTAATTGATATACAAGAAATTAGAAATATAAAACTTATGTGAATTAGAGGTATTAGTCTAGAAATACAAGAAGGTAGAGATGAATTTGAGGCCAGGCCGCAAGAGAGAAATCTTTTGTGAATTCCTTAGTTTCGGTGTGAATGATCTATCTTTGATCCAACCAGAGAGGGGAATAGTCGAGGTGCGTACTTGCCTTGACATCTTGTCCTTCAACCAAAAAAAGATATGAATTTGTGCCTAAAAAATTATACAAAAACTATTTGCTATACAATTAAGTACCGGACAACACAACACAATGTATTCAGCAGGCAAGCACAAGTTAGATCAAGATTTGAACTTGTTATGGACTGGTGCACTAGAAAGAAAGAACTTGGATGGAGCGCTGATAAGCACTCAGCCACCCAATAATGCATTTTTTTTTCTTAAGTCCTTAGTTTTATTGTATTTACGTTTATAACGTTAATATTTAATGCGATATTGCACGTAAGGTAGGTTTTTGTATATTTCAGGTAATTCATATAAATAAGGCATTTGAACGCCAATGAATGCTTCGAGTGTAACCACCTAAGGCCATATGCCACCCCATTGTTGTACTCGAAAAGTCATGTAAAGATGGTTTGGAGGTTGCGGGGATGCCCAAGGGTCAAGAGAATTGAAGAAGATGTGAGGATTTTACTAAAGCTATTTATTTTTTGACTAACTGAGAGTACAATTGTCATATCTTTTGTATACAAATTATTTTTTATCCAAAGTACTTGAGTTAGAAAATAGACTCGACAAGCTTTTCAACGGTCCAAAGAACACCCAAATTCAAGTTCGAGAGTATCCAAAGCGAGCCCGCGAAATTCAGCCAACCAAAATCTACCTTAATGGCCCGGGTATCGATACCAATTTTCATAGGTATCGATACCAATCACCTTAAATGATACCGGATTTTTCAAATGAGACGGAAGAAAAGTAAAAAAGAGATAAAAAGATAAACGCTCACCACCCAAGTTAAGAAATCAACGGGATACAAATATCACCACCCGAGGATATGGTAAAAAACATATTTACACCTGTTGCAACAAGACAAAGGACAATATGGTAAAAATCTAACCCATAATTCATTTCAACATTCATCTATCAAACACTACTATAGTTTCAAAATACATTATGCACATATCTCCCAAACACGCTTACCATACTCAAAATACATTCTGGTCGTAATTCAAAAAGTCAAAAAGCCAAAAAACTGAAAATAAAAAGTCAAAAAGTAGACTCCCAGACACCCCTATTATTTGATCAATGTGATTCTCAGCGTGATCAATTTTTTTGACGAGCTCTAGAAAGTAAATAGTTCCAATCATTGTTCCGGGCCCACAAATGGCCCATCCATCCTCTTTCTCTTCCATTGCAAAGCCAACAACAACTAACCACCCACCGACCACCTTATATTCTTCCACTTACAACTGCACGATTAAAACAAAGATCAATCCCCAATTTTAACCCATCTTCATCAAAAATTTACTTTGTCAAAAACCCACATACCCCAAATCAAAAACTGAAATCTCCGATCTGCGTGCACAATCTTCAGTAATCATGAATTGAAGAGGGGTAGCAATTGAGAAGGGGGTTATGGGGGACTAGGACTGGGGAAGAAGAGAGGTCATGGTGTAGAAGCATGTGGCCATGGTATAGGGTTAATGATGATGATGTTGGTAGGTTTGTTCAGAGGGTGGATGAGTTATCAAAAAAAGTGAAACTGTAGAGGGGGTTGCAGCTATGGTGGTGATGGTTGTGCTATGACGGTGGGAGTTTGATGTGGTAGGGGCGGTGAAAGGGAACTGCGGTAGAGTTGGTTTGGCTGGCAAGAAGAGAGAATAAAGAGATGAGTTTTTAGTTTGTGAAAACCAAAAAAAGAATCCCAAAAGCACGAATGGAAATCCCATCAAAATGAATCGCACCAGAGCATGGGCGTGATGCTTAAGTGGGATAAACGGGGCTTTGAGCCCTTTGTAAGTGTTGTTGCTAATAGGCATGAAAAAAAAAATTATTCATATGATTTCAAGTAAAAGGCATGCAATTAATCGGGCGGGGGACCGTATTTGCCAAGGCCTCCATAATTGTATCACTACCTCCCAATTTGGCAGCCCAGGCCAGTGTCCATCTCTAATCTAACTTTTAAAATCTGGATACATTTTTGCAGCCATCCCATCCCATATATAGAAGAATTTCCCACTAATTTTTATCAATTTTGTTCTATCATACACTCGGAGTCAAATATTATGGGTCCATTGATAAGGTAAATGAGCAAGTAATAGACGCCAGGCATATGGATTTATTAAGTGGAATTTAGGAAAATGATGTGACCACCCACGGAGTTCACAAGCATGTGTATGTACGACATATAAAAATAACTATCCGATGTCCACTAAGTTCTATACCTACAAATTAGTTTACAAAAGCAATAAATAATATCCAACAAATCCACTAAGTTTTATCTCTCTTATATACAATGAAAGAAATATATAATAGGGACACGATGCACAAGTGATTGAAATTACGGGTTGGCTGCATCTACTTTCACAGAAGTGGAGATAATGTATGCCAAACTAGATAGATTATATGAGTAATAAATACATTAGTAGTGGTGGCTATCTAGTAGGTAAGTTGGGAAAATATCATCACATTGCATATGACAAGACACTACTATGTCTGGGTGGGTGGGTTTTCTTTCTATATCCACACTATTGTTCAGTGGGGTCAACTCTTAACCTACTGGTACAGTATTACCACTACATATAGTATATAGACATAGAAAGAACATGGTAGGACCAACAATAATGGAACCCATCTCTATTTTCCTTTTGCTTTCTCTCTCTCTCCTCTGCCCAAGATTGATAGATCCCCGCAATCTTCCCATTCCCGTGTTACCTTCCAACCAACACCACTATTGGCATCTCCTTCTTCGGCGATAATTGATTTCATGGAACATATTGAATTAGGGCTTAACATTTGATGGCTAGGGCTTTCAAACAAAAAAAAGAAAAAATAACGAAATCAATTGCCTCATTAGTGAGGAGAGGAGAGCATGTTTGTGACATCCCACTTTTTCAGTATGTATGTATGTGTGTGTATATATATATATATATATATTGGCGCAAATAGTTAAATCTTTCATTTCTCTTTTTGAGACTTCTTAATAAAATAAAAATACTTCTATTTTAAATTTTATAATATCGGGGCTATTCTTTTAATGTGGTTTTATACATATAGTTACTTCTATTTTAAATTTCATAATATAGTTACTGTTTGGAAATGAAAAAAAAGTAAAAACCTGATTTTTTAAAGTTTATTTAGCCTCTAATTGCTTCATTTTTATTTAAAACAAAAAAAAAATTGAGTTTTAATCATTAATGCTATGTTTGGATTGGTGTTTGAAATTTTTTTTGAAAAATAATTGGGGTAATAAGTGGAGAGAGATAGAAAGAGAAATGTTGAAAGTAGGGGAAATTTTTTAAAAAATTCTTTTTAAATTGTAAAGAGAACAAGGCATTAATTTTGAGAAGAGGGGAAGGGAACCAAAAACCAAAAAAAGAGGGGGGGGGGGGGAACGGGTCATGTCGGATGGGTTTGGATTTGGCTTGACTCATATTCGACCCAATCCAATTTAACCCGTTTACTTTTGACCCATATTCAACCCGCCCATATTTAACCCACAACCCGTTTTAACCGTCTCAAATCCGTCCATATCCGTCTGTTTGCCACCTCTAATACCTGCATTCAAAAAAAAAAAATTCAAATCCGTTCTGCACATATAGTTTACTGGTGCAATCCCATACATAACTTTGACAGAGCATATTATATTATCCCATATAATTGTTGCCTTTTGTCAAGTCGACCAACCACCGCGTGAACCACGAGGACCTTTGTTTATTTCTTTGACTATTTAATCTAATTAGGCTCCGTTCCGGAACTCAAAAAAAGCCCTTATTTTTTAAGAAGGTAATTTCAAACTCAATAATTATGGGTTTATTAAAATATAAAAATATTCAATATGGATCTTATTTGAAAGATCTCGATAAGATCTTTAATACGATGAAAAAAAATTAAAAAATTATTTTTCATTTACTTTTGCCTTGTTCACTTCGCGATTCAAAAAGAATTTTTCAAAAAATTCCCCCTAGATTCCTCCTACTTTCCACCTTTCTCTCTCTATCTCTCTCCACTAATTACCCCTACTATTTTTCAAAAACACTTTTCAAATCCCAATCCAAACAAAGCATTTATTTTTGAGTTTGAAAATGTAAAATAAGTTGCTTATTTTTTAAGAAGGTTTCTGGAACGGAGCCTTAGTAATTTTAGGTACTAGAGTTACATGTGTCTGTTCGTTTTGGGTCTCAAAATCGAACTTTTCTCTCTGTGTACGGCTTTTAATAAATTTTCTCTATTTATTTCTCTCCACTCGGTACTCTCAAAAATTACCCTCAAAACTCAAATCAAACAAATGTTTAGGATATTTTTGACCCTTGCATTTAGATAAAGATGTTGTCTTCGCAGCGTAAACAATAAATCAAAAATACCATTTAGACAATGCGGTGAACTCACCTTTAATCTCCCTATATAATCAAGGGAAAAATTCAAAAAAACTCCTAAACTTTGAACCCAATGTCAAATAGGCACCTAAACTTAAATAAACTTCAATTGAACACCTGAACTTTCACTCTGTTATTCAATTTACCCCCTGCTGTCTCAATCCATGACTTTTCTAACGGCAACCACTAAGTTGGACACTAACAGATAGAACAAAATGTTAGATGGAGAAATTGGAGGGAAACAATAGTGATTTGGCACCTTTTTAAGGCCCCGTTCGGCTAAAATAAGCCTATTGGCTTACTTTTTGTCCTTATTCAATTTTTTGTCTCATATTTGTTGGTTTTTCATCAATTTTTTGGGGATTATTGCATCGTCATAACGAGAGGAATCTAAAAAGTAAAAATTATTATCGTAATCCATTTTTTTAATAAAAACAAAAAAAATGGTCTATTGGCTTGTTTTTGTCTTTATTTAAAAAAAATTAGGTTTCGATCATAATTTGTTACTTTTTAGATTCCTTTAGTCATGGCGATGCAATGATCTCCAAAAAAATGATGAAAAATTTGCTATGTTTGGATTTGTGTTCGAATTTTTTTTTGAAAAAATAATAGGGATAATAAGTGAAAAGAGATACGGAGAGAAATGTTGGAAGTATGGAGAATCTAGGGAGAATTTTTTGAAAATTCTTTTTGAATTGTAAAGAGAACAATAAAAAAATACAAAAAAAAATTTGAATAAGAACAAAAAATAAGCCGGTAGGCTTATTTAGCCGAACGAGGCCTTAAAAAAGTGTCAGATCACTGTTGTTTTCCTCCAATTTCTTCCTCTAACGTTTTGTTTTGTCTGTTAGTGTCTAGCTCAGCAATTGCCGTTAGGAAAGTCACGGATTGAGACGGAAGGGGATAAATTGAATAACGGAGTGAAAGTTCAGGTGTTCAATTGAAATTTATTTAAGTTCAGGTGCTTATTTGACATTGAGTTCAAAGTTCAGGGGTTTTTTTGAATTTTTCCCTATAATCAATTGGTTAAGTGGGCCGAATAGTGAATAAACTAATGAATAACTAGACGTGGTATAAATATGAAAGTAATGATGGTGGATCGTTCTGCTCCAACTTAAAAAGCTGAACCCCCCAGGCCAGCGATAAGGCAACCAGGTACCAGACGGCCGTAAAAATTTTCCAGTCATGCCCAAGACTAACTCACAAATCATAACTTGCAAAGGTATAGCTGAGATAGCAAGCTCCTTCTCTCTCTCTCTCTCTCAAGCTGAGATAGCAAGCTCCTTCTCAATTTGTGCTTGTTCACTCTTTACCAACTTAAATTTGTTTGTTTGAAGAGAAGATAAGGTTGAGTGTTATCCCTCTATTATTATACTAGTAATAGCTAAAATTCATTCACTGAATTTTCCTTAATCTGTTGAATCTTCAGCTCTAATTAACAAGGTTTCATATAGAGTAGTATAGTACTAGTTAGTTAACTTCAAATTAACGTTTGCTTGCGTCCAATCAAACGTTTGCACCCAATGGAACCGCATCTCCACAAAGCACATACTTATGATTGGTTTGGACTTGCAATTGCAAAATGAAATGTTGCAGCGGCAGTATGTTGGGGAGAAGAAGACGAAGTAAAGGTGGAAGAGATACAAGTGGATCCTCCAAAATCAGGTGAAGCCAGAATTAAGATGCTTTGTGCCAGTATTTGCCACACCGACGTTTTATGCTGCAAAGGCTTTCCCCTCGTCAGTATATACATATATCCGTCCCTCAAAATTTATTCATTCATTCCTTGCTTGTTGCTTGCCCTCATAAATATATATATATATTATCTGATACTCACTCTAATTGTCTCCCTTTTTTCCTTGAAATCTTTTCCAGCCTTTGTTCCCTCGAGTTCTCGGGCATGAAGGTGTTGGGTAAGTACTCCTCTCTTTCTCTCTCTCCAGAACTTTAAAGAACTCTCTTATTTCATGCAGCAATTTTGTCTGATGAGTAGCAGCATATGGACACTTACTAGCTAGTGTAATATGATGTGAAAGATTAAAATTGAATTGTTTGCAGGATAGTGGAGAGCATTGGGGAAGGAGTGCGAGAGCTAGGAGAAGGAGATATGGTGGTCCCAACCTATCTAGGAGAGTGCGGAACGTGTGGGAATTGTATGTCCGGAAAGACCAATCTATGCCAGACCTACCCTCTCCAAGCTTTCACTGGTCTATTGCCCGACGGCACCTCCAGGATGTCGATTAATGATGGAGGAGGTGGTGGTCAAACTAGGCTGTACCACTTCTTGAGCTGCTCCACTTGGTCCGAGTACACAGTTATCGACGCCCACTACATTGTTAAAATTGACCCAAGGATACCTCTCCCACACGCCAGCTTTATTTCCTGTGGATTCACCACCGGATTTGGGGCAGCCTGGAAGGAAGCCAAGGTTCAAAAGGGTAACACCGTTGCTGTTTTGGGTCTCGGTGCTGTTGGACTTGGTGTACGTATACATACACACACTGATACACACAACCTTCCTTGTTCAACCATTCACTGTTTCTGTTTTCTCCTTCAATTTTTTGAACTAGACATGTGTTTTTCATTTCAACTCTCTCTCTCTCTCTCTCTCTCTCATGCAATGAAGGTGATGGAAGGGGCTCGGACGCAAGGAGCAACAAGAATAATTGGAGTGGACATAAATGACACAAAACGCGAAAAAGGCATGGCCTTTGGAATGACGGATTTCATAAATCCTCGAGATTCAGATAAATCCATCTCAGAATTAGTGATGGGGGTGACAGGAGGGCTGGGTGTGGACTACTCCTTCGAATGCACTGGAGTCGCTGCCTTGGTCAATCAGTGTATCGAGTCCACAAAAATCGTACGTATGAGATACATTCCATAGTTCAAGTCTAAATACAACCAATTCAACAACCCTGTATTATTACACCCAAAACAAATAGTACTACTTACCATTACAACGACACCTGCAGCTAGCTAGCTACACTAAGAGCAAGTACACCAGATTAGGCAAAATTTGAGCCAAAATTGCAAGTCAACAGTGCATATTTTTCCTTTTTGCTATCCACATCTCTTTTAATACTACACCAATACCATCTATTTTACCTAATCTTTATTACAATATTACTTTTTTCATTATCTTTTTCTTTGTCTTTTTACTTTTGTTCTTCTTCCCCGTCTAAACAAACACATCAGAGTACCAGAGCGGCGTTGGTGTGCCGCCGCCGCCGAGATCAAATGTGGATGGTTACCTGTTGGGATTGCGAGAAAAACATACCGTCCTCTCCTTGATTTTGATGGAAACTGTTTCCTTGATCTTGATTTTAATGGTTACCTCTTGAGATGGAGAGAATGAGCCATATCCCAAACCGATTTCTCTTGAACTTATTTTTGGATTTTCAGAGCTTGAGGGGCAGATAACTTGTGGGTTTGTGTGTTCTTGTTAAATAAAGGGATGCACTTACCCTTTGATTTTGATGGAATGTTTCATCAGGGGAACATCAATTGACCGGCCATCCTCACGGAGGCCAGCGACCGAATCGTCTTCAAAGAGTAAATCGATGCCACTAGCATCGAGCACTTTGAAAAACTCTGGTTTGGGCGAGGGCTCACTGTTGCGAGAGAGAGAGAGAGAAAGAGAGAGAGAGAGAAAATAATATTATATGTGTAGATAGTGAACAGTTGTTAGGTAAGTTTGCCGAAGAACTGTAGCCGAATTTAGTCTAGCTAACCTCAAAAGTGGCTTTTGCTAAGCTGCTGCAGCGTACATTTTGGGATTTTGCCTAGGTAAAATACCAAAAATGCTATTTTACCTCCTTTGGTGTACTTGCTCTAATGATCTAGTAGAGCGAGCTGTTTTCTGCTACCAGCAACTTTTTGTGTTTTTAACTCTTATAGATTACAATAATTAGACCTTAAAAATGCTGCTTGTTTGTTTTGTGTTGATGGTTGTACTTGTGGTGGCGGTGGTTGAATCAGGGCGTAGGGATGTCAATCATACTTGGGGCAGGAACTCAGAAAACAATCGAGATTAACTACTTTCCCCTGCTTGGGGGCAGGGCACTCAAGTATTCTATTTTTGGTGGGATTAAAGTCCAGTCAGACCTACCCTTTCTAGTTGACAAGTGCATAAACAAGGTACGCTTTATTCCACATTTCCCTTTTACCAATCACCCAACTGGGTTCGTATATACGGAGTAATGTATATATATACACACCGAGGCGGAGCTAAATAGGGGGAGGTTGTCACGTTCCCAAGTCAATCAGATATCGATAAGAGCTTAATCAATTCATTCAAGTATTGATCCCTATGATTTCAGTAACGAAAAATTAAAAAATAAATCAAACCTCTTATCGATATTCGATTGAGCTGAATTTTTATAAGATACCTTAAAAGAATTCTTAGACAAAATGAACGGCTTAGATCATTTACGAAGAATCCTGAGTTAAGTCCCACATTCCATCTTCAAACTATCAATACATTTTTGTCGGTACCCGTAGTAGTTATGGTTTATTGTGGGGAAAGTCTTCAATAAACACTCATTTAAGATATGTACTTATTATGTGGTTCATATCGTGCTACCTCATAAAAAATTACTTGTAGAACCGGTCATTTAAAACATTTTATTTCGTATCATAACTTCTATACTAAAAATTCGCAACTTTTCATCTATATGATTCGTAACTTTTTAGCAATAAATTCATAATATTTTGGGAATCATAACATTTTAATGTGTTTCAAAGAGGGTACATATAACACACACCTAAATAAAAGATGTGTATTATAGCACTTCCCTTATTTGTGAGAAAAATATGAACTTCCCTGTTATGAATATAGGCTTAGAGCTAATTTATAGTGGTTAAATTATGCTAATTTCGCCAACCCCCTTGTAAATCCTGGCTGGCTCCGCCAGAGTGTATATACGTAGCCTCATAAACTAGCTAGGAGTACAACGCAATTACACAAACAAAAGAAAACAAGAAAACGGGACTGACTGCATTGCTCTCTCTCTCTCTCTCTCTCTCTCTCGCAGGAAATCGAGAAAATTGATGAGCTCTTGACTCATGAAGTTCAACTGGAAGATGTGAACAAAGCTTTTGAGCTACTGAAGAAACCAGACTGCCTTAAAGTTCTGATCAACTTTTAACCTTCATTAATCATCTCCGCCAGAAATCCGAGATGTATTTTGTTTCGTGTCTGTCAGATTCTGTATAATCTTGAATAAAAGTTGTGTCCTTCCTGCATAATTTGTAGTCCAACTAACGGGGATTGTGAATCAAATTTCTATTTAAATTTTGAATATGCACTCTATTACTTTCCATTCAAAGCATCAGAGAGAGCAAATACAAAATGGGGCCGGTTTTGCTCACAAAACAATTGACACTCTCAGCTTTGGCTTTGGACGGCTGAGATTAGATCCCACAACACTAGGTTCTCAACTCACGTGCTCTCTCCAAACCCAGACGTCAACCTCTCTCTCTTTCTCTCTCTCAATGTCGGCCTCTGCTCTCTCCCTCTCTCTATCCGTTCAGAGCTCCGGTGAGCAATCGAATCCCTAAATGCCGGCGAGCAAACACCTTCCTCACGCTGCGCCAGCGAACAAAGCATGAACCAAAGAGGAAAGATAACCAGTTAACAAGACATCAACTGAGAAGTACAGAAATTAATCCTCTTGAGTTCTCTTATTTTTTTGAACGGAAATTCAATTCATTGAAGAAACATAAGCATCTTTACAAAGGATAGAAAGGAAAAAAGGAGGTGGGTTTGAAACCCAATTTCAAACTAAACTGCTAGTACTAGCTGAAGCAATCCAGTGAGCTGCCTCGTTTCCTTCCCTTCGAGTCCAGTTGAAGAAAAGATCCAGTTCTTTCCCCACATTTGTAATATCAGAAATCAACGCCAGAGACTCCCACGGAGGGACCAATTCAGTATACACACAGGCTTTTTTGCTTTGAAACAAATGAATCGAAGCCCTTAAAAAGGAATCGGAACTGTGTCCATTTGGACAGCAACTACCAAATAGGCCGACTGACGGCCGCCGACAAACCTTCTCCTCCACCACAACCTCGCCGGAAAACCCCAACCTGGTCTTTCAAGGGAGGAAGTAGTCGTAGCATCTGGTGAATTGGTCGTCGACTGCAAAATCGTCGGCGGAAAGTGGCAGACCATGACCATTGTTCGTTCTAACCAGCCCTTCATTTACCTTGAAATCAAAACCCCAGAACGTGCAGCAATACCCAAGCTTCATTAGTTCGCCAGCGCAGCGTGAGGGAGGTGTTTGCTCGCCAGAGTGGAGGAATTTCGATTGCTTGGTGGAGCTCTGAACGGACAGAGAGGGAAAGAGCAGAGGTCAACGTTGAGAGAGAGAGAGAGAGCGCAGAGGTCGACGTCAGGGTTTGAGAGAGCACGTGCTTTGAGAACTTAGTGTTGTGGTGTGGACCTAATCTCAGCCGGCCAAAGCAAGGGCTCAGATTAAGTGTCAATTGTTGTGTTAATTATTTTGTGAGCTCAACTGGCCCCAATACTTATAACAGTACAAGGACTATTAATTTCAGTGGTTGCTAAAGGCACCCAGGTCTAGTGGTAGACGATGCAATTTAATGACATCCTTTATAACTTTCAAAACGGAGTTGCAAATTCAGCTGGGATAAATGGTAAACAGTGAGCCATAGTGAAGTGGTAGACTGGAATAATGAGCAGCAGAAGCAGAAAGGTTTCCCCGGTGGAGGTATCTTAAGCATATTTAGCTGTGTGCATCAATACAAGCAGTATCAGACTTTTGGTTTTAGAGATTGGTAATGTTAACAGCAATGGTTCTAGAGTGGAAAAGAAATAGGGAGAGGGATAGGGGATCTTTAAGGATCATCCGACTCATCCTGATGACTGCCCTGTCACATATCCCACCAAGGTCTTTTTTTTTGAACGCCCATAATGCCCAAAGCTTGATCCATGTTCATTGAGTCAACAAATGCCCAAACATACGTACTTGAACTTCACTAAATTAACCAATTGCAATCTCTATTGCAAATCCATTTACAACTCTGCACCATGATCTCTAGTGCGAGTGAGCTAGGCTGAAAGGTGTCTCACGGTTTTAGTAGGGCCTTACAAAACCTCTCGTCTGGACTTTGACTCACTGAAACAAGCACCTCAGCTCAGTATGATGCCTATGGAACCAATTATTCTCGTTTTTAGATTTAGTGGTGGGTTGGGGAGGGTTTTGTACTAGTTGTGTTCAGCTATTTTTGAAAGTTCATTGGGTTGATCCCACAGCATTGGATATTTTCTAAAATGGTTTATTCAAATAAGCAGCAGACTATTATAATTTATACTGGAGTATCAAAATAAGATCATTTAAGAAGAAACAAACTAAACTTTAGTGCTGACACAATTTCATCAACCTCAAGTGCACACAATTATGGGATATTACTTGAATTCTGCATGACCTGAGTACCATAAAACAATGATAAATTCTTTAAAAAAATGTAAAAGGTAACCATCCAACTACTTGATACGAAACTCAGAAAGTTTTGCTTATTATTGTGCAACAAACAGAAGCAGGTCTTACGCGATAAATTCATCGGCCTCACTTTCAACTGGTATAGGAGGCATTTTCTTGCCACCTCTCAACCGTGAATACACATTGTCAATGGCAGAATTGAGTTGGCCAATTTTTTCATTCAAGGAGTGTCGGGTCTTCTGCATTTCAGGAAAAGGGACAATAAGAAAAAGGAATGTCGCTAAGTTATCCATATTACAATCAGGAGATTCATGGAAAGTCAATATTTCGTCACCTCTAAACCACTTTCATGATCATCATAATAGGCTTCATACATTGGTCCCTTTGGCCTCAGGAAACCATTTTCACCTTCATTTCGCAGTGCTTTCCTGATCTGAAAACACAGATGCACAAGAGAGAGATGAACATCACCAGCTATTCCAAAAAATTTCCAATGGACTTGAGAGATAGTACAAGAAGATGCATAAATGACACAGTAACTGGGAAACTAGGGGATCCCAATATTATGACACAGTAACTAGGAAACTGGGGGATTTCAATATTATGTAATCGATACTAAAGTACTCTCTCTCTCTCTCACACACACACACACACACAATTAGCGAAACAAGGCAGTGATCACTGAAAGAGACAGGCAGATTAAAGAATGGTTCAGCTTTAATACGATCTTCCAGTCTTCCAGTTGAAGCATACTTGAGTCATCTACCAGGACAGTCTACTTTCAGAAATAAAGTACAAAGCTGCAACCACTTTAACTACATCTTCTTAACAGGTGAATCTAGGATTAAATCTCCTGCAGGTGGGTTTCATATGATTACCCATAATTTTATTTATTTTTTGTAAATCAGAAATTCAGATAACCTCTAATTGTTAGTGAAGAAACAATGCTTTGGCCTGTAAATTCAGATTAAAGTGCAAAACTAGTATACTACTTCATAGTTCATACTAAAAGCTAGCAGGACTAAGCACAGAGACAACAGACTAAAAAGCCACCTTCGGCGCAAAAATGTAAGCTGCACTTCCAAACAATGCGCCTCCCAAAAGGAAACCTGCAACAAAGTCACCTTCTCCGCCTACACGATCACTGCACGTGACAAAGGAATAGTGGCAAATAAAAAAGGCATTTCTTCATTACAAGACACTGTAGTCAAGACAGAAGGAATGAGTGGTATTAAAAATGCAAATGGAAACAACACAGTCCTATCTTGGAAACAAGGTCTATCTGCATTTCTCCTAACAATGGGTGCAACTAAATCTTTTTGCATCTTGGTCATCAAAAATTACATTCAAGAAAGCCGAGAGAGGCATTTACAAAAGGGTTTCATCACAAAAGTTGGAAAGAACCCAAACCACCATCCCCTGGACGAGAGCCTCATGTTCTATCAACACATACTGCTAGGCAGGCCAAAAGCAAATCCAGAGGTAGTGAGGCACTTAAGAACCCTAAAAATGGAAAGCTCAAGCAAAAATATACAGCACAAACGAAATCCACAAAGTTCCTGAAGGAACACAAACCCTAATGGGTGCAAAGCTCCATAAAAGGAGAGAAACACGACACAGAGAGGAGAAAACAACAAAAACAACTAAACAGAAACTCAAAAAGAGAAACCGCCCCTTATTCGGTCTTCGCCATCGAACGATATCATCTCTAGATTTGTTGCTTTTATCGTCTGATTCGACTCCAAAATCACCATAACTGAAACATCTTCGATGCTGAGGTCCTGAGGATGCCGAATCTGACTGTCAGAGCAACTTTATCTTGACCAGCCCATAAAAGGTTTCTCCCAATATCCCATGGTATTTCACCAGTTTTCCACAAAATCATCTATCTTCCACTAACCAGTCCTGGCATTACAGGTTTTCTCAACAGCACAGCTGTTCCTAAAGTGATATAAAGGTAAGTGGACCTTTGTCCTGATCTCAGCACCTCACTTGGACACAGCAAAACAGTAAAATAAAACTCAATATGGGCCAGTGCAGGCGACCTTCAAATTTAAATGCCTCATGACTACATAGCATACGAAAAACAACATCTTCGATTAAAAAATATGCGAACCACAAGACTTTAGCATCTTTCTCCTTGCATTGTCACAATGAGGTTTCCTTGAAATGACCAAATTGGCAAATTTAAGATTCCAGACGTTAACTCTCAAATGGGTACAATTTACCCAGTTTTCAAATGAATCCATACAAACATGAATTCTTTTAAATGAACCTGAATTGACGCATTCAAGTTCAAGGGGGCATCCAATGGGGCCCCTAACCCCAGCTTTGTTATTTCAATTCTCCTAAAAAGACTTCGTGGGCCAAGGATTGTGATTCAAGTTGCCCCAACACCCAATCAATGTCCCCACCCCACCCTAGTGTGGGTGGGGGCAAAAGAAAAAAAACACAAAAGCAAAGGAACGGCCATTGTCTAGATCAACCATCACATTACAATCAATGTTGCTCGATATGACTTGTTTGAACACTAACCCAACAACTTGACCTTTTTAGACTATTGGTACCTTAACAAGGTACCACAGTTATGCTACGGCTGTCGTGTGTCCAAATCACTTCATCCTCATTTGTTCCTGTTTGGTTTTGTTTTTCTCTATGTTTGGATGATTGCATCTATGCCTGTAAGACAAGGTCACACAAGAGGGAGGGTGATGGAGAGCTTGATATGAACTGGTTTGCCAAGTTCCAAAGAACTTAACCTTTTGGGACTATTGGTGACCTATACTTACCCCTTTGAGAAAACTTCAAAGCATAATCCACTAGCCCTTTCCTAGTCCTAGCTAATTGTTACCATGATCCGGTCTTGAAACGTGGTGCCTAGCTCTATAAAATTGTACCCACTTCTATGAACCTGATCAATACACCTGAAGCCCCAAAACTGGTGTAACATTTGGATCAAGCCTCATGGCCTCAAATACGGTAAGATCTTCCCAATGGCTACGATATCAAATTCTCAATCATCCCTATCACAATTCAACACCAAGATAAGTGGTATTCAAATAGAGAAGTGAGAAACACAGTGTATAGGGAACTAAGCTTAATAAGCGATTTCAAACTATTGATTCCTTTCAAAAAAGGCAAACTCCCACCTCATGGGACAGAATTTCATTTCAGTGTTTTGTTTAGGCAAGCATAGAAATGAAAACTTTTGTTGACTTTGGTTTTCTTTTTTTATTACTGGTGGCACCCCCTTGTTGTACACCCTTGCTCTCTGTATGCTGTTGCACCCTCTTCGTGCGTCTTGCAGTATAAAACTACAATCCCCTTGTAAAAATTATACAAAAAGGAAAACAAGATTTGCATTATCGATATCACCGTCTGGTCATTGGAGAGGCCATCCTATTAAACCACTACTGGAAGAGACAAAGCATAAAACCATTACTCAATACGAAAGAAAAAGTGGCAAAATCAGAAATGTAAAGCATTCAAATGTAGTACAGTACAGTACCCAACTACTCATTAGAATATTCCCATGATCATACCTTCACTGCAAGAGCTACTGAAAGTGTCGGGCAAACTACTAGAAAGTCCACGGTAAAGTGTGGCCCAGCAACTATAAAAGCTTACTACCACTGCTTGATGAGATTATTTTAAACAACATCAAACAAGTATCTTGAGTCTCATACCGATCATCATTTTCACATTAAACCCTAAGTATTTCACACAAATTTGAGACACAAAATTCCTTACTTGTACTTCGCACGGACTGATAGCTTCTTGACTTGCGGTTGATTTGATTTCCTTTGATATGTCAACCTGGGCAAATTATTAAGTGAATTGTGCTTTGAGGACCAAAGCTCATGTGATTTCAGACGAGAACCACCTATACTAGCATTGAAACAATTATCGTTACAAACCATAATTAGTATGCACACCAAACGATGGAGAGCATAGAGATCTCAGAACAAGATTTCTCAAAATAACACCACAAATAATTTGCTTGCCAAATATCATCAGCAACATGATTATATTTAAGTCCACAAATGCCACAAAACAATATGCTAATAGAGCATAAGTAACAAAAGAAACAGATTCAACCACTGTGATGGGGACCCCGTAAGTGTGAGGCGCACCTATGCTAGGAAGGATGAAAAACACAATTTTGGAAACCCATTTCCTATAACATAGAATACACTCAATGTAACTCTACCTTACTCATGCTGTGGTTTGCTTTCCTCAATCAAGAAAAAGCCGACCGATAGTGGCGTTCAGGAACTCGTTTAATTTTACTTAGCTCTATTAACAAATTATTTAAACACAATATCTCATCTATGAGACGTATAGTTCAATAATTAAAAAAAAAGAAGATAAGAATACATGGATTATAATTGTCCCCACGGGTTTTCATATTTTGAGCCAACGGGTATTAAACCGGCGCATTAATCCACTAATATCCTTCTCAAAGAAATTGAGGCGAATAGGTTGGCATGGATCTGAGATATACTCTTCTTATTTCGTTTTGTCATTAGGATTATACGACAAGTTTTTTTGTTGTTGTCATCATGATAGGAGTACCGCTCGAGCCCAATTAGAAACAATAAAACAAAAACAGCAGCTGCGCAAAATGTTGTTCATGTTTTACACGATCTATTTCAAAGTATTCACTACAATCCTAATAGAAATAAGAAGGTTGCAGTATCCACGAAATCAGGATCTGAATCATAGAAAAAGAAATTCCCAAAAGAAAAAAAAAACAGAGAGAGAGAGAGAGAGAGAGAGAGAGAGCGCGCATCATTTGTTTCCAATTTATGACATATCGAGAAACCCTAGGAATCAACAAAGACGAAAAGAATTGATGAGAATCGGAAAGAAGGAAAACTACAGCACCTGTGATT
>BPLS01000445.1:604385-618010 GCA_019656275.1 Rhododendron kiyosumense
GAGAGAGAGAGAGAGAGAGAGAGAGAGAGAGAGAGAGAGATTTTTATTCTTAGATGCAGCAAATGCCTATCCAACGGAGAGATCATGTGAAATCAAAGTGAGTGTGGTTAACATAATATTTTTTGGAGGGGTTGAGTTTGCGGTTATTGTTTTAGCATTTTTTCTTGCAAAAGCAACGTTGACGGAAGCCCACACAATGGCCATCAGCAAAGCCCTCGCCCTGGCAAACGTTGGAGCAGTTTGTATCGCTCAAGCAAACTCCCTTGAAGCTGTGACTCTGAGACTCGCACATCCTTGCCTCCACCACAACCACCATTGCAATCGGCCCCATCTCTGCTAACACACACCCACAACCCAAAAGAATTTTTAAAAAATGAAGCAGCTGAAAAGATGGAGTATGAGTTGTATCACGCATCACTTAAAAAAATTATAGATAAAGAATAAATCAGCTGAAAAGATGTGTATACCTTTCTATTTTCGAGCACCTATGCTATATGTACGGTTTACCTTCTGCTGATATCATATTTATTTACTTCTGAGTCATGACCGGGCAAGCAATTTTTGGATGCTGGTAGAGTACTTTCCAGGTGTACAGAGGCTTTATGATGGTGTTTTACCCCAATAGTGGAATGGCAATTTGCTAATTGATGCCGAGCCATTCTTGAAATGTTCAACGCTTGGCTAATGGCTCGGTAGAGAATCGTTCTAAGTTTGATTTGTCTATTGGAATGAACCGAACTCAACCTCAATTTTAATCTCGATTAATAAATGAGTCAAACTTACGCGTGACAGTATTTGACTCGATTAAACTCGTGAACTTTAAGTTAAAATGTAACTAGTATTTCTTTTGAAATATGCTCATAAATGTTGTATATTTGAGGCACTCTATCATAAGAGCATCCACAGTGGTATAATCAAACCAAAAAGTTGCTAAGGATATCAACATTTGCTAAAAAAAGAGCTCATACAGTCATACTGGAATAACTAAACTTAGCAATCTCTTAGCAACTCATCAAATTTTTGCTCTTGGACAATCAAAACTAGCAACTTTTTATCAATAACTAAATTTAGTTGTCCCTACATTTCCTCAATCAAGTTTGCCATCATTATAAAAAACATTCTCCCTCCTCCATTTTCAACATATTTCTAAGAAAAATACTTTTAAAATCAGTTTTTATTTTTTTGCAAGAACTATTTTTCCCAAAACAATTTATTTCAAAACAGTTTTTGTATTAAAACTTTTTTTCAAAAATTATTCTTTTTTTAAAAAAAAACCTTTTTTTCAAAATTTTTTTATTCAAAAACTGCTTTTTTAAAACTTTTTCCCTTTTTTTTTCTTTTTCTAAGAACCTGTTTTTATTATTTTGAAAACTATTTTAAAAAAATGTTTTATGTGCCACAATTTTTAGATTTTTATAAGTTGAAATGGTGATGTGACAAGTTTTGATTATTTAATTTTGATTATACCATTGTGGACCTTTATATTACTAACTTTAACAACCTCTTAAATGAATAACTAAAAGATGATGTAGCAACTTTGATTATTCCACTATGAATGCTCTAAAATGTTGTTCATTTTTGCACTTGGGTATATTCAAGATACAAATGGAGATAACAACCTTTTACGTATAACTATAAAAAAAAAAAAAAAACAGGGTCTTAAAATGTAAGCAACTCAGATAGTTATAACGGTTATGCTATTCCCAACCATTTTCATAGTTATATAAATTAAAAGTTGATGCTACCTACAAGTTTAATGGCTTAAATTATTAGAACAGAAAAGATCTTCGTAATTGTCCCAAAGGCGTTAACTAACATGACCCAAGGCTTCATGAGTTTAACTTTGCCGGAAAGGTAGTACTAATAAATAGTTAAGAAAGAGAGGTAATTACTGGTAGCCAGAAACATCATCAGAAGGAAAACAGTTGAAATCTTACGCATTGGGTACTGCTCCATCTCTGTTTTGTGTGTTCCAATTTGCATAGGTAACTTACATTGGGCATAAATATATATGCATGGTTTGTTCTCTAGGGGTTTCACCAAGACACCAACACGTGTTACTTTAAAGGAAACAAGATATGAACAAGTGTCATTTTTTTTTATTTTTGCATGCTAATGTTATGGAGACACCTAAGAATTTGGTTTCTTCACGGGATATGTTTGAATACACACTCCCTACTTTTGAAAAATGTTATGTCTATGGTAAATGTTACTGTTACAATTTTGTTTTTGTAAATTTTATGCCTTTTTTTGATTATGAGTGCATATTATATGCACCTTCATTGGTGTTGCACCTATTTTGGAGTAAAATGTCACACCTCTTTGTGGTGAAATATTTCGCTTATTTATGGTGAAAAGAGACTAGTCGAATTAGGAACCTAATGTGACTATGTGATGGTTCCTTATGTCCTTACGAAAATAAGACCCCACAATGCTACACGTGCGGAATTAATCTCCGGCACAGTGCCAAATTTTGGCTTTACCGGGGTATTATTACTAGCATTAAATAACTATCATTAAAAGACACTATTAGCATCATTAATAAGACTGCTGGCAATATTTACCCTAAAACGGCGGGTATTTTGGAACTGCCGTTGTCAAAAACTTTTACCGGCTGTTTTTTAATTACAATAAAATCAACCCGTATAATATAAATATTACTATTGTTTATCCAATTTAACTCAACATGCAGGTTAGCCTAGCTAATTGGCAGCACGCGCATGTGGAGATCCGGAGGTTTGAGTTAGACTCATGGGAAAGCAAAAAAAAAATTTACCGCTATTTTTACTATTACCGTCGGGTTTTTACTGCCCTTTTTGTTTTAGTTGCTTTAATGGCGGTTTATTCCCGGCAGTTTTTAGATTATTACTGGTGGTTTTCTAATGCCACTAAAGGCAGTGGCGGAGCCACTTGAGGACGAGCGGGGGCACGTGCCCCCACTGTATACTCTCTTCTTTTTTTTTCCCAGATTTTGTATTTTTTCCTGTAATTGGCTTCTTAAATTGTTTCTTTGTTTAATCACTTTAATACATTTTGTATATATTTTATTCTCAATTTTCTGTTTCCAATATTACAACAATTCCATTACACTTGCGAAGTGGGATGTTTAATGAATAAAAAGAGAGTCACCACTCACCATTTGAAATTTCTCAATACATAATGTCCAAATTTGTCAGTGGCTAAACCATGGGTTATATGCATTATACTTCATTAATTATTCACAATTTTAAAAGTAATGTTGTCTTTGTTGATAGAACTCACAACGCGTGACAAAATAGAGGTTTAAGCATAAATTTTGAAAAGAAAAGCACATTTTTTCTGATTGAATCAAGATTGTTGAATATTACAGTAACATTTTAGTTATTGCGTATCAAACTGCTATTAGACTTGATCCATTGAGACAATTAAAATAATTGCTTTGTTTTGATAGTTTATGAAATTACTACCTTCCTTAGTAAATGTGTTAGCCTTTTTCTTTTTTCTTTTTTTTAGCACAAGCATTCTTTTATTATTTTGGTGTTAGCTAATTATGATTTTTTGTTTTGTTGAAATGTGTTTAAAAAGTGCCTTCACTATCATTAATTCCTGGCTACGCCATTGGCTAAAGGTAAAATTTGGCGTGGTGGGTGTATCTAAGATTTGCCAGCATACGAGCTATTGGCCTAGAAGACATATATACTCTGGGGCCGGAGATCTGCCGGCATACGGGCTATTGGCCTAGCAGTCGTTGGTGTGTCTGGGTTATGTGCAGATATAGCCATATAGTTTTAAAATGTGCACATAATACACCTGTAATTTGTGAAGTGTGCACATAACATTCAATTTTGTATATTTTAACGGAGGTGTATCTCACACGCCGCTTGAATCTAACTAAAATCCAATCCTAGCCAGTCATAATGTATTAATCTTAGAATAGATCATCTTTATAAAAAAATCAAAGGTGATTTACGGGTCAGTCCATATTTTTGACCCAATACACGGAGAACGCCTGCCCATTTTCAAAATGCACGCATAAGGATTGATGAAGAATTACTTCCGAGATTACCTCGCCTCGATTCTCTACCATTCCTCCCGTGTCGGTGCCATCATTAAGCAACTCCAGCACGATCGCGAACCTCGCGTACTCGTCCATCATCCTCCTCGCCCCTTCCGACACCATCTCCATCGGCGCTGATGGCAACAGCTCCTCGAGCTCCCTGCAGGTGGTAGTCGTGTACGTGGTCAGCACTGCGTTCGTGGCTCGTCTCGCATGTTGACAGGGCCTTGCACCGCCACATGTGGGTTGTCATAACGTCGAAGCCCGTGATCTTGGCTCTCATCGTGCCGACAACCTCGCCGGATTTCGCGTTTTCTTTGAGAAGAGAAACGTTCGTGGAGGTCAGGTGGAAGATCTTAAAGATGAGGTCGTGGTCCTGGGCGCAGTCGAAGACCGGGGGAGGGGTCTAGTCGTGGTTGGGGGTGAGGAACTGGAGCTTGAGGAGCTTGGGGTGGGGGAAGGTCACCCGAGGCGGGGATCGGGCGGCCAGGCGATGGCCAAGTAGGGTTCGTCGAATGCCTGGGAGGCTAGGTTTGCCAGGAACATTTTGAAGCTTATGCCGTCGAATGTTGCGTGGTTGGTTGATATCCCGATTGCAAAGCCACCACACTTGAACGATGTCATCTGTCAAAAACAGGCTGGAAAAGCACTACGAATTTGTTGAAGTTGCCGGAAAAAGCACTGCAAATTTGTCTCTGGTCGGTGAAAGTTGTCGAGAAAAGCACTACGAATTTATGAAAATCGCTAGAAAAGCACTGTGAATTTGTGAAAGTCGCCAGAAAAAGTATTGCGAATTTGTGAAAGTCACCGGAAAAGCACTGTGAATTTGTTGAAGTCGCCGGAAAAAGCACTGCGAATTGTCTCCGGTCGCCGGAAAAGTAATGCGAATTTGTTGAAGTCACCGGAAAAAGCACTGCGAATTTGTGAAAGTTGCCAAAAAAGCATTGCGAATTTGTGGTCGCCAGCCGGAGTTACTCACCGGCTGGAGGGGATTGTGGGGTGGAGGTGGGAGATGGTGGTTCTTTTTAGTAAAGGTAAAAGAGTAATCTTCATCGTGAGATTGTACTTGGAGGTAAATAAAAATTTAGTTCATCCTTAATGGAAATTAAGTTTTGATTTTCTAGACCCACACAAGAAAGAATTCCATCAGACATCAATAGCTTTGGCATATCGATGGAGCAGTTTGTATCGCTCAAACAAACTCCCTTGAAACTGTGGCTCTTTGACTCGCACATCCTTGCCTCCCACACAACCACCATTGCAATGGGACCCATCTCTGCATGTGTATATGCTGTATTTTTTGTTATATGCTGTATTTTTGGTTACCTTTATGCTATTATCTTTTTCATTTGCGTCTGAGTCATGACAAAGCAACCAATTTTTGGAAGTATTTCCCAGGTGATACCTTAAATATGAAGACGTTTTATGTTGGTGTTTTACCCCGATAGTGGTATGACAATTTGCTAATTGATCTTGATTTGTTCAAGGTTCGGCTCAGTAAGGGTTCGTTCAAGTTTGGTTTGTCTATTGGAATGAGACCTCATTTTAGGCTCATTTAATAAATTAGCTCAACTTGGGTCTGATAGTATTTGGCTCGATTAAACTTGTGAATATAAATTGAAGTGTAAAATAATATTTCTTTTGAAATCTACTCATAAATGTCGTTCATTTTTGCTCCTAAGTGTGTTTGTTCAAGACACAAATCGAGATAAGTTTTGTCCCAAATCGAGCCTTCTCTCAATCTTGTAAACCAATACATCAAGGATAAATGGCATTTAACGTTTGTTCGTGAATAAGTTCGCTCGACTCACCCTAGACCAGCTTGAGCTTGCTAAAAACTAAAGAAATAAACCTATATGTGCATCCTAAAATTCAACTCCACCTTGCTCATTTACAGCTACAGTGCAACGTATCACTTGGAATTGCATCGAGCAAATATTTGCAAATGGACTGCATGGTGGGGACCGAGATAACCCGTTGTGAAATCCCTCATGTGATTCAACATAAGTCACTAAGACTCACATGTACCAGGCATTTATGAGCACCTGGCCCGTAGGGACAAGAGAAATCCTCCCTCGGGACCTCTTGTGATTTAAAGATGTACTATAACTCGATCCATTCCAATCACTTTGTAAGTGCCTGATCATTATGAAATTTTCTATCATGCCCAAATGTGGTATTGAGGCATGATGCCCCTAGTTAATATGAATTTTTAGATCAAATTTTAGGTTAATCTAAGCCCTTGGATCGAAATCAACTCCAAAAAGTAAGGTGGTTTTGCGTTTTTTCAGCCAAAAAATATCATTATACTTACCATGAACACTGGCTCTACTTACCATATTTTATGTTGACATTTACCACAAAATATTACTACCTCCGTCCCAATTTACTTGTCACTTTTTGAAGTTCGTGCCACTTTTCAATTGATTATATCTTGTAATTTATAATATTTTAGGCGATTTTGAAAACACTGTATTATAGAACAAATCGAGATCTATCAAACAAGATCCATATTGGATATAAAATTCATTACCAATTTAAAGATATAACTAATTCTTTTTTCCGGTTGGAATAGAACTGTGACAAGTAAATTGGGACGGAGGGAGTACTACTTACTATAACTAAAGGCTATACTTCAATGATTTTTGCCGTTTCTCTCTTTAACTGGTTCTCCAAGTAGCAGGTTTGGCGGGAAATGAACTTTTTTGGCGGAAAAATGTACCTCTTTGCAAATTTTTTTTAATTATTGAAAATTTATAAATTCACACCACTTTTTGTCTTGTTCACCATACTTTTTGTCCTTTTGCTAATTATTTGTGTAATAGACTACCAAATATTGGGTGAAAATATAAATATTATTTAATAATATTTAATTTGTAACCCAATATTTTTATAACAATATTTGAAACTAAATATTTAAGCCAAAAAATAACCTTTATTTTAAATTTATGTTAATATATTTCATTAAAAATTTTTAATTATAAAGTATTTTACAAATATTATTGTGAAAACAATTATTTATTTATTGTTTTGAATAACTTACAATTAATGTTGTTAATATATTCCCTTAAATTTTTATTTTGTGTATATCTGTTTCTTATAACAAATTCTTTAAAACAATAAATATAAACCATATAATTGTAATAATCTCATAATTTGATTTAAATAGTTTTTTAAAATGATTTCTGCAATCGATTAATGTAATATTGTAAAAATTAGTAGCTATAATTGACATTAGACTATTCAATTAGTGGTAGGGTAACGATTAATTATATTCAATCAGAGTGATGATTGACTATAGTGGCCAAAGTCATTGGCTAATTATACTAACAATATAGTAATATTGAGTATTAATACAATTGGCTAAAATGAATTGGTTAATGTTGGTTGATAGTGATCAATGTTATTAGTAGATGTAATAGTTAATAGTAGTCTTAGTTGCGATCAATGAATGATTGATATAATTGGCTAATGTAAGAGTAACCACGAACTTGTGGGCACACGCCCCAAAGATTTTATTTTGTAAAATTGGGTGCGGCCCCTTTTTTGGAAAAGCGCAGTGAAACGCTTTGATTCAGAGTCGCCACTCGGGTTTTAGCGGTGAGACACCCAAGGAACCGAACTCGAAAACGTTTGCTACGTTTGTTTTGATTTGAAAAAGGCGTAGACTGGTCCGTCATCACCTTTGATATCTGAGATTCGGGAGCCAGGTTACGAGAGGGGAAGGGTTTTATGGCACCCTTCTCGCCCAATCTAGAGATCGGTCTCTACTCAGGCATTTTTGTAAAACATTTGCATTTTTCTCTCTTTGATCATTTTTTAGCCAGTTAGGGCGGGGGAGCAGTTAAAGGGGATTAAAACTGTAGCAAGTTGCAGTTATGTGACAAAATGTTATGGGTGATTGATTGAAACAATGAATATAGATTGAGAATAAGGACCTGTGGGTGTTTTAAGCAAACTGGAACACACTGATCCAGTGTGATGCACGCAGGACAAAACCTGTATGCACTGGCCAGGCCACTGCATACAGAGATCACCTGTGTACTCCACTACAAGACTGGCGTGCGCCGGTAGGTCTAAACCCACAGCTCCTATCTCTCAAACCTCTGGGCTCTGGAATAAACTAGTGCACACCAAGGACAAAGCATGCTGTTTATCAATAATATACTAGGCAGTTATAGCTAACAACAATGGACCTAAAGAAATAAGATGAGCAGTATACCCCATAAACAGTGTGGGGAAATAGATAGAGGCCAGAACTAGCTAACATGCAAGGGTCAGCGTTTGGACCCAGACATAACTGCCGTACGCCAGTAATAAGACCTCGTACGCTAGTTACACCGTTTAGTCAGTGCTTGGCTTTGCATCACCCGGGCTCTGGAACATGACCAGATGGATCCCAGAGGCCCTCTAGAGCAGATATGAATAAATATTGATCATTATAGCTAAGCAGTTCTAAAATACAGAAAGCAGTAGACTAGTTTTTTAGCATGGTGTAAGGTGATGAAAGTAAGAAAGAAAGCAGAAAACAGCTGATCAGTGATCCCCACGCCAGTATTGCACATACAGCCATGACTGGCGTACGACTTGGCACCACTAGCGTGCACCATAAATAGCTATGCACGATCCTTGAAACTTGCTAGCTTTAAGGCTAGGACTGGTATTGATTACCAGTCTTGACTCTGCTAGCACCCCTCAGGGGTTAGAACAGAGAGCTTACAAAAGGTGGTATACCTTTGGATTGAGGTTGGCAATGAGTTTGAGCTTTGAACTTGAGTGTTGATGAGTGAGAGGTGTGTTATTGTGTATGGGAATGTGTTCCTTGCTTGCTCTTTCAATGGATGAGAAAGAAAGTAAGAACACAAGAAAAAATAGAGAGAGAAAGAGGCTTGGATGACTCTTATTAGAGTAACCCCTTGGAACCCTTTGCAAGAGTGAGAGAGGGGAGTATATATAGACCAAGGGACTGAGTGAGAGGGCAGTAACCAGGCTGGTTATGGGCTGGTTGGGTTAAGGAGATGAGGTCCCCTCATTTTAATGAAGATGAAAGATGATGGGAGGTATGTATGAGAGTGGGGAACATCCTCTGCCCGAAATCATTTCTCACCCGATCAAACAGTGTATTGGGTGGCACCAGAGTCTTGAGCACGTGGTTGAATAGTGATGCTTTGACTGGATTTGACTGGCGTACGCCAACATTGTACTTGCGTGCGCTAGTGATAACTGATTCAACGGTCGATGACTGACACGTGGCAGTTTACCAGCGCATGTCAGCATGGTACTGGCGTAAGCAAGTAGGGTTTTGCTGAGGCTATTTGGTTCTGGTTTGAAGGGTTTGAAATGGTGTTTGGAAGGGGTTTGAAAGAGGTTTAGGATGCTCAAAGCTCAAACACACCAACAATTTCGGAATGTTCTTGACTGTATTCATCATTGGGGAAACAAAGACCGTAAGTAAACTAATCTGGACAGTCCAAAATAGGGTGTCTACAGAACTATTGATCCCTAATGGCCCATTCAATAAATCATTAGTTTCATTAATTATTAAGGTATTATAATTTAATTACAAGGTAATACAAATTAAGTGGAACTAAGTAACATCACATTTATTGTGGTAGTTACCTATTAACAACCCTCATTATGGTGCATTAGTTATATTATGTAAATGCGTACCAACCTGCCATTAATGTCATACTTGCCACAAAATAAGACTATGCATAACATACCACCTAATCATTGTTACCATCACAATATTCAGTTGTTACTTCATGGTTTTTATCTACATATCACAGTTTATACTAGTACTTACCTTTTGAAAAGGATACACTTACTTTCAAACTTGTGCCATAAATGCTTCTCTACTCCACATTGTGCCATTAATAATACAAAATACCTCCCTACCTACTTTATAAGTTATAAATAAAAAGTTAAGTTAGATTAGATATTTGATGTCTCCATCGCATTTGTCTACGAAGAAATAAGTTTATTTTTCATTTTGTCATTACAAATGTAGTGCCTATAAATTAAATATTTGATGGATTTGGCTGTGATGCCCCAAGGCAGTATTGGGTCATCATATCCATGCCTCTGTTTGTCTTGGACCCTTGGGTTTCCTTTTTTAATCTCAACCCTTGGATCCATGCCCCTCTATCCTGTTAACCTCTTTCATTGGTTCAAAAGATTTTGAAAACACCCTAATATTTAGCAGGAACCCATCTCATGCACTCCCTATCTATCTTCTCATGCCAAATCCCAACAACCCACGCCATGGCCGTGCCTCTCTCCTCTTGTCCTCCGCCATAGCAGCTCCTCCACAATAACTCCTCCATAGCATCTTGTCTCCATAACATCTCCTCCATAGTAGTTCATCATGCCTCTCGAAGTACCTCTCTTTCTTGGCCAAACACATACGAAGAAAATCGGTGATGGAATGTCTTGCGCAAATCGGGGTTTCAAAAATTTGGGGATACTGGATTTTGGGTCTCATTACTGGGGTAAAAAATTGGAGAATGAAGCAAATTTATATTGGGTTTTGTGATTTAGGGTTTGGCTGCCTGTACAGTCTACTAATTTTGGATCTCGGCCATGGTTTGTCAAGAATGAAAATTTTTCAAGGACCATTAAGTTGAAACAGTAGGTCAAATAGTTAACTCTATAGCACAATTCGTTGTTAATTTTGGACAACTAGTGATAGCTTGTGCTTACAGCACTACGCATCTCTGTTGGAAGGAGATGACAGTTGTGTGATTTAGGTGAAAACCATCGGCACTTAACCGGAAAGTAGAAGGATACACTACAGCCTTTGGATCAAATGAATCTGAGCCGTTCTAACAATTTGTCCCCACACCCTTGTGTTTTATAATAGAGATGTTGAAACAGTAGGTTAAGTAGTTAATTTTGGACAATGTTGCTTGGATATGCTTTTTATAATCTGACTTTGTTTTCGTTGTTAAGATACCGTAGGCCATGCGATCTTCATTAGTTTGTGACAAATATTTTATTTACCTTGTGCTTTTATTTTATAAGGTATGACTGACTTTGAAGATGGTCAGAATCTCAACAGAGATGTCGCTTGCCATATGCAGTTGCCTACAACTTGCCTTGCTTGGATCCCAACTTGAAATTATTTTTTTCAACTAAAAAATGCTCATTCCTCTTATTTTTAATTATTTCTCTCTCCACTCTCCAATCATTGTTCTCACTTCTCTCTCTATCTCTCTCCACTCATAATCCCTACCTCTAATAATTATCATATTTCTCTCTCCACTCATTACCCGAAAAACCAAACTAAAAAATTCTCAAAAACTTATTCAAACACAGCAAATATATGGCTTATACTTTCTATTTTACCCATGGCTACTAAATGTTAAAGAACATACTTACCACGAATACTGGGTGTACATAACTAAAATTGGACATATGCATTGTAGAATCCTCTTCATTGTAGAGACCTATATTAAAAACCTTTTATTTTAATGTTGTTCAAAATATTATTATAGGACATTTTATAAGAATTGATTATTGTGGCGGATAATGAATTGGGGATTTATATGCAAGAAGTTGAAAGTTCGGTGCAATTGTGAAATATGTGAGTGTATGGCATGTGATAGATGTATGTGTGGGTGTAGGAGATAATATTCTGCTCAATTATACTTCTCTCTTTTCTCTCACAGTAAACACAACACACACCCACGCCACTCTCTCATCTCTCCCGCGGCTTCTCTCTCTCTCCCGTACCCTCACCAAATTTCTTCCCCAAATCTCAAATTAACCAAGGGTTCTTGGACCATTCTTCTCCTAGAGTCGAGTTCTAACCTTTGATCGCGTTGGCCGGAAAGCTCAGAGGAGGTGTTTTCGGGAGAGGTTTTGCCTCGAGATTCTTGGGGTTTTAATTTCAACCTTCGAGGTAGGGATCTCCTGCCTTCTTTACATGTTTAAGTGTTAGTTTGATGTACAAGAATTAAGTTTGTTCATCTATTTTGAGTCTTGAATAAATCTAGTGTATGCTGAAATTTTCGTGGGTTTTGGTAATCTGTCTTTTGGGGGCCCTTCTGCTAGGAATCAATTTTTGGTGTCTTCATAAATGTTAAAGTACGTTTCAATACGAAGATTTCAGTACCAAGATCATGCAAAACCGATAATCACACAAATAGTTTTGAATTTTTGAATACTGGCTGTTTGCTGGATGTGCGAATCTGTGTGTGGCTGTCTTCTTTTAACTTTCTGGGCATGATGAACATTTTGGGTGGCTTTGGATCTTTTACAGGAGCTACATATTTAAGTTAAGAAGAGATTGGCGTTGGAATCAAGTAATTTGGTTAAGTATACAATTTTTGGTGAATTTCTAAAGCTGGGTTGGTTGACTGGTGCGAAAATGATTGCGAATCGGTTTTTCTTTTGATTGTTGGGTTAACCTCCTCTCGTTTCTGAACCTGGAAATTTTATTGAGTGTAGTGCTTGTGGTGGTGCAACGGTTGGCGTTGGAAGAACTTTTGGTGGTGCCTTGTGTGCCGAGACTTTTGGGGGTATTGGAAGAACTTAGTTTTAATCTAGGGTGTTCTAACTTGCAATATATGGTTATGATTTGCTTCTTGGTGCTTGATTCTTGCCATTGTTCGTTGTTGTTGTTGAAAATCCCATGAAAATTTGCTAAGAATCTGTTTGAGCAACATTGTTATCGATACCTTTTGTACTTGTTATCCGTTATCGAAACCTTTACGTTACCACCCAGAAAATCATCGTTATCGATACCCTCTGCTTCTGTTATCACTACCCTTGCGTTTGGAATGACATTGACCCCATTGTTATCGATACCTTCCTTCATGGTATCAATAACATCACATTCTGATTGATCTCAACCCGTGTTATCGATACCATTCCTTAAGGGTATCGATAACACCTTGTATTTGGATAGTTTTGTTGATTTTGATCCCTCCTCTACTATTTTCGGCTCCGGTCACTTCTAATCCACTCCGAACACCTCCCAAATGGTCCCTAACATAATCACCCGTATCTAGCGACTTCATTGAACGTGTCCATGGGTTTTAATGCTTAATTAGATGTGAATTCATGAAAGTCATTTTGTATATCATTGTTGGATTTGAATGGTACGATCTGGTTGGAAAAAGGATTTTGAAACTTTACGGACACGACGAGAACATATCAGGACATCTCGAATGGGTAAAGAGCCTGGCAGAGGACATCGGAGTCCTTTAATTGGCCCGGCATGAGCTATATGCTCGTATTTGATACTTCAGGACATCCCTATGGGTGAAGTGCCTGACAGAGGACATCGGGGTCCTTTAATTGGCCCGGCATAAGTTATATGCTCGTATTTGACACTTTAGGACATCCCTATGGGTAAAGTGCCTGACAAAGGATATTGGGGTCCTTT
This sequence comes from Rhododendron kiyosumense, assembly GCA_019656275.1. Classification (NCBI taxonomy): domain Eukaryota; kingdom Viridiplantae; phylum Streptophyta; class Magnoliopsida; order Ericales; family Ericaceae; genus Rhododendron; species Rhododendron kiyosumense. Next base: position 617,813 of record BPLS01000445.1, read on the forward strand.
AACTGGCCCAGTTGGAGCTTCGGCTCGTGACACATGTACGAGACATATCATGACATCTGGTGCTTTCAAAGTTTGTTCAGTGAGACACATGATTGGTTTATGAAGTAGATGAAAGAGATTTTGGTTTTTGTTAAAGGATTTTGATGATAATAATAATAATAATAATAATAATAATAATAATAATAATAATAATAATAA
>BPLS01000445.1:638378-649450 GCA_019656275.1 Rhododendron kiyosumense
TCGTGTAAGGCGATCACGCTTTCAATATTGAGCGGCCAACTGCAGATTAAAGCGGCCAACTGTAGCTTGAAGCGGCCAAGTGTAATTCGAAGCGGCCCAGAACCTTTTAAATCAGGAAAGAATCGTATAGAGTGATCACGCTTGCAATTTCCAGCGGCCAACTGCAATTAAACGCGGTCAGTTGTAATTTAAAGCGGCCAACTGTAATTAAACGAGGCCAAGTTCCAGCTAAATTAGTAAAGAACCGTGTACAGTTATCACGCTTTCAATTTACAGTGGCCAATCGTAATTATTCGCGGCCAATAGCCTTGTAAATCTCGGAAGAATCGTGTACAGTCCATATAATTTCGGTTCGGATAAATTTGTACGTAACCGAGACCATGATCGGTTGGTTCGGTCCAAACCGAAGTGGAAAAAATTCCTGCCCCAACCCTGACCTAAAACCGAACCGATTAGTCGGGGTTTTTAGAATTTTTTTTTTCCCAAGTTTTGCCCACCTTGAGTTTTGTCCTTATTTCATCTTCTTCTTTCTTTTTCTTTTTTTTTTGCATTTTTTAATTTTGTGGGTTATCGAATTGTTTCGTCGAGTGGAATAAGAAAAATTAAAAAGTACTTGTCCTCTCGCATTTTTGGAAATACCCAAGATAAAAATCAAAAAATCGAAATCGTTTTAGGCACTTTTATAGAGTACCCTAGGCACTTTCATAGGGTACTCTAGAGTTTTAGGCACTTTCATAGGGTACCTTAGAGGTTTAAACACTTTTATGAACTTTCAATTATTAATGAAGGGTAAATTACAGTTAACCCCTTAACACCCGGGGCACTTAACCCATCTAACTATAAAATTGGACACTTAACCCCCCTCTAACTATTGAAAATTCATTCCCAACTCACTTCTGTTAGCATTCTGTTAGGATTTGGATGGAAATAGGCACGTGCAAGTCACATGCTCACTATTTGAAGGATATAGACGTTATTGCCCTTTTCCCTTCTCTCTCACCCCCTTTTCCCTTCACTCTCTATTCGGGAAAAAAAAAAAAACCACCTGCTGGAACAAACCCTATGGCTCTCTCCCTCACTTTGTATCCCCTGTCGTCATCAACTAAATCCCCCCCCTTCCCCCCCCTTTTCTCAACCTCTCTCTAAAAAAACCCAAATTCAATATTCATTACCATACTTACACCTACAGAAATCTAACCTTATATACATACATCAGGAATGTGACCCTGTTTGTATACCCAATAAATCAATTTGAAACCATGTATTTTTGGAAAGAGAGAGAATAAGAGAGATGTAGCCCAGCAACGGTTCTGATCCGCAAAAATAGGGGCAGCAACAGCACCACCCTGTGGTGCCGCTGTCCGCGACGCTGTTGCTGGGATCCAACGGCGAGAACAAGACCATCTAGGACGGTGAAGATGGCGGTCGCTAGGGTTTTGGCATTGCCGGCACTGAATCACGTGCGTGTAGATCTAGTTTACTGATTTTAATTTGGAGACAAGGTAGGTGAAGATGGTGCGGCCATGGTGGTTGAGGGCGTTCCAGAGGAAGGTTTCATTGGTTAGCCGAAGACAAGGAAGTTGGCAGCAGCAGAGGACGGCGGCAACGGATTTGAGCTCGGCGGCAAAGAGGCGGTTGTCGTCAGTGGAGTTTGATGTTGAGGTGTAGTTGATTTGGGCGTCCAAGATGGGTTAGGGTAATGGGGATCAACCTGAGCTGACATTTGCCCGATCGCTGCATCCGTCGATGTCGAATGTTGGCGGTCTTCTAGGTTTGCAGTGGTGGCGGTGGGATAGAATGTGGTTTGGGTTTGCTGTTCAATGAAAAAGAATGTGGTTTTGGTTTGGTAGTTTGAGATGTGGTGGCGGGTTGTGTTTTAGGAAGGGTAAAGAAGTTGAGCCTTGGACAATGGTGTCCTATTCGTAGAGGGCAAAATGGGAATTTCACCTTTTCCGTTAACGATGTTTAAAGCATTTGGGATTTACATAGTTAGAGGGGGTTAAGTGTTGAGTTTTATAGTTAAAGGGGGTAAAGTGCTAATGGGTGTTAGTTAAGGGGGGTTAAATATAATTTACCTTAATGAACTTTTACTAGTTTTGTAGAAAATGTATTTTAGTAATCATGCAACACACTTATCCTTATATTTGATTGCAAAATGTGCATGTCCTTGAGCTCAAAAAATATACATATAAGAGATTTTTGGCTAAGTGTTCCATTAAATTATCGTTGTATAACATATTACAAATGTATTAGGTAATTGGAAAGGCAACCCTTTAGTTAAAATTGTTCAAAAACCATTTTAGTTAGTCTTGTAATTGTTGATTAAGAAGTGGAGGACTTCTAAATATTAAGTAACCAAGTGCAATTTTGACTTGGGAACGATGTTGTGAGTCAACTCACAGGTCCAGTACTGCTAGCTTATGTTGACCACATTTGGGGTCCATTTCAGTGGTGTGATCGGAACCTTTTTTGACGAGGCTGCTAATGTGTTAATTTGCTAATGTTCAAAAGAGATTGCTTCGTACTTCATGATGCTTTGTAGGGATATTAGCAAATGAGCTCGTGCCTGAAAGCACTGTGCAACTCATTTACCCTTCTCTGCTTCTAACCAACTTGATAACAAACCTAACTTTTTCAAACATGATACATCTAATCAATTTCAAGCAAGTGAAATTCGAAAAAAATATACTACCAGTTTACAACTACCAACAAAAACCTGTCTAAGTTTCGCAAGATAAAAATTAGATCACAACCTAAGCCAATTAAACCACTACATAATGATCTGCTCTTTCAACTTCTGTAAACTCCCCAAAATATGCATAGAGCAGTTTTAACAATTATCAATTAAGTTAGATACAAAAAACTTGCACATTTTATCACCCCTTCACAAAGTGCTAAACCAACTACTCTATTTAAAGTTAGGAAATACAAATCAAACAAACTGATTGCAGTACAATTGTATGTGCTAAGGCTCATAACAACCTAAACAAACTACTCTATTTTACTATTGACCTCATCTGTCTAACAAAGGGCCCAATAGCTCCATCTCCAAAATCATTGACACCTGAAAAAATAAGGGAAAATAACGGTCAATGACGTATTTTGATAATTAATACCCGTCAAGGACATTTTCAGTATTAACAACTGTTCTGAACTTGTCCTTAGCGGGTATTAATTATCAAAACACATCCTGGACCGTCATTTTCCCAAAATATAAAATAAAAATCACATTCGTGTTAGTATGAAGTGTTACCTATTACAAGCTTAAGATGAGAGGCAAAATATGGTTTCTTTTATACTTTACTACATGGAAGAATTGCCATAGTCGAAGAAAGCAAATCAATCATGTATATTTGATGTGTACTATAGCAACTGTGCCCGTGCCTGAAAGCACTTACTGTAAAAATCCTACAAAAACCTTTACTAACGCTACAGTTTACCTGCAATGCTCCCATCAGCAAATAATCTGACTAATGCAAGAACACCCGGGTCAAGAAAATTGCTATTTAGGCCACAAAGAATATTATTTAGAGAACATGGAAATAACTTAAACATGTAGCAATCTTCCAATCTAAATACCTAACGAATGTGTTTGCTCCGAAGCATACACAACACATACACGTTAACAAAAAACTCAGACACACACGTACGATTATAGGGCATGCTACAATTTAGAGAACATGGAAAGAACTTAAATGGGTGGCAATCTTCCAATCTCAATACCTAACAAATGTGTTTACTCTCTTCCAATCTAAACCTCTACAAAGTCACAAAATTGCTCAAGAGGGGAAACCTTTCTTACTAACACTATACAATATGGTTAAGTTCTCGAAATTAAGTATTTAGCATCAAATTTAAGTATTGCAACCACGCAGCAAAGTTATGCTTGGTCAAAATACCCATAGCAAAAGAACAGACCAGAAGAACATGGACATAAAGGCCAGCGCAACCTCACTTTACCTCATCGACCGATGACTTTATCTTTAGAAGTTGTCTTTCTTAAGTTGTTTCTTCCTATTTGCTCTAAGTTCTTCTACAATACATTTAACACGGACAAACAAAAATTAGCTCGTATAATGGCCGCTATTATCAACATTTTAAAGACACATGATGATTTTTGTTCAGAAGAATGTGCAGTGCATTGTCTAACATATACCAAATGATGATATTTTGTTCTCAAATCCGAATATGAAAATCGCTATAAAGTACAACACAAATCACAATACAATAAATACTCAAGTGTTTCTGTACATTAACGGGCCATGGCAAGGAAATCAGGTTGATACCCAATGATTCAAAAGTAGCACTATACAGTGTACAGTAATGGAATAGCAAATGAGCCATTAGATGTAAAAAATAGAAAATCACCTAATTAATAGGAAAGCTATACCTGTAAGACGTGGTCGAACCATATTGTTTTAAGTTAGTTTTTCTGCTAATCATACTTGCCTAGACACCCATCCTTCAAACCCCTCAAAGATAAAGGTTTATCCAACAAAGCAGTTCACAACTGATAGGCAACAACAGAAAATTTATGAGCATTCATGTAACATATTCCTAAGTTGGAAGCTGATTTGGAAGATCAACTTTGCCAATAAAAATTAAAGGCCAACATGAAAATTTATGAGCATTCATGTACCCTATTCCTAGTTTAAGGGCAAATCAGCTTTAAAAGATCTATATTATCATTTTTGCCGTTAAAATATTCCCCAAGATCCCCCTAAACTGTCCACTTCCTTGATTCAATGCACCTAAAAGCCACGAATGAGCCACTAAAATGTCACGCCCTCGATTTTCAACATAACAATAAAGGATTTCCATAAATAAAAACCTCACAATAATCCATATGATATCCCAAAATAATACAATATTTCCATTTCCGTAATTTCATTTCAACATCCAAAGTTCCCAAAATAATAATTCTTTGGCTCCGAGGCCCCAAATTAACATAAGTACTGAGTATTGGAAGAGAGTTAAGAGTTTACTACATTCCAAATTAAAAGATTTACGAATAGAGTTACAAATACATCTTTCAAAAAGGATTTACAAATATGGATAAGTAACTCTTCCAAGTTAGTTTTCAAAATGTGTCCGCATCCAAGCATTCAATCGTGCTAGCTATTGCCCTGAATTAGTACCTGAAAATGATGGAGGGTTTGATACACTAGCTCAGCAGGATATTCTAATATAACATTATATGCAAAAGAATGCAAAGATGATCATAGGATAGGAACATAAACAAGGACAATATGGTAATCAACACTCTTGGCTTAACGATCACCATTTAACTCACACTAGAAACATTCCCACCTTTTATGTGTCCCGCACCATCTCATCATATGTGTCTTGAGCCGAAGCTCCTGTTGGGCTAATTATGGGACCCCAATATCTCTTGCCAAGCGCCCACCTAGAAGGTTGGACCTTGAGTGTTCAATATGAGCATTAGCTCCTGCCGGGCTAATTATGGGACTCCAATATCCCCTGCCAGGCACTCACCCATCGATTGGCCCCAAATGCTCTCGTTGTGTCAATAAGTGTCCAAGAATCTCGTACTCACATAATGTGTCATTTCATTCCATCCAAATTATGGGACCCCGATATCCCCTGCAGGCATTCACCCGTCAATGGGCCCTGAATGCTCTCGTTGTGTCAATAAGTGTCCAAGAATCTCGTATTCACATAATGTGTCATTTCATTCCATCCGTGATTGAAGGGGGTATTCAATGTAAAATTCTACCAAACCAGGGCAAGAGATACAAAGATACTCCATGAACTCAACGGATACAATTACCTAACTTAAGAGGCGATTTGGAGGTGTTTAGAACAAGTTAGAAGTGATCGGGGGTCAAAACGACGAAATTTGGAACAAAGTGGCAAAAAATGTCCATAAGCTCATGGTATCGATACAGCCAAAATGGCGTATCGATACAGCAAGCAAATCAGAAATTCTGAAGCTTCTGTTTTCTTATGGTATCTTGTATCGATACGGTGACGTTTCGAGCAGATTTTCAACAGATTTTTGGGGATTCAACGATAACAACCTCAACAACAATAATAGGCACGATTTCAAGGATAGAAAACATGTCTTTTACATATATTGAGAGGTAGAATCCCTACCTCGAAGTCGAAGCACGAAACCCAAGAAGTTACGAACCCTAGCTTTTGAAAACCTTGATCCAACCGGAATACGACTTCCCGGAGCTCAAACCAGCGAGATACGAGTCACCATACGCGTAGGGATGAAAGATTTGAGGTAGTTTTGAGTGGGTTTGGAGTGAAATTCGGAGAGAGAGAAAGAGAGACCGAGAGAGGGGGAGAGAGGCGTGAGTGGAGGAGGAGAAAAATGATCCCCTACTCTTTCACCCTCCTATTTATACCCATACATAAATGAAACACACTTACACCCTTCCACAATCAATTCCATCATTTTAGCCCCAATTCATATAAATACCATTATTTCATATTTCTTCATCATTAATCATGCATTTATCAAATTTTATCATTGACAAAAATAAATACGGATCTCTACATAAAATAACTAAAATCGCGCCGAATTTCTAATTAGACGATGTAAATACAACCAAGATGACAGCATCACAGAATCACGTCAAAACCATTTCACAGAATCACATAGAACCAGATGCTAACTTTTGCATTAAGAATTGCCAACAATCATGCCCTGAAATTACAGTAACCAACTACACATGTACTTGCAAGCTAATATGTACAAACTCATTACCTTATCTTCAGCAAGTAGCAGAAGATGGAGAAGGATCTCAAGCAACTTAGCGTCTGCAGTCATCACAACAAACTCCGAAATATCACTGTTGATGGTCTTGGTTGCTGAAATTCCAATAGGAAAACAAAAACCTAGCGGCCATTAAACCAACAGAACTTGTTGGTTATCACTTAAATCAATGGCATCCCACTGGCAATTCACTCTAGTATCTGCTTTAACTTGATTCTTTAGAAAATGAATCTACAGCTACGTTCTCCTTTTTCTGTTCTTAGTGTAGAAACTCAAGAACTGATCTTGATGATAATTTGGGGTAAGCCTCTACCATTGTGCATAGTCGTCACCCAAATTAACAACTCACAAAAAACCATTATAATTAGAAGGAGAATCAACATTACAAATTGATGAGATGGCAGTAACATACATTATCTTTTGGTTATACACTTGGCGATCAGGGAGAGAGCGAGGGAAATGGATGTGCAGGTCTTCTAATGATCTGATCTCATTCTTACCTAGATCAACTCAAACAATATAGGTTGTGTTTGGTTGGGAGTTTAGTTTAGTTTAGTTTTGGTAGTGGGTGGAGAGAGAAATAGAGTAATGATTGAAAATAGGGATAATGATTGGAGAGAGATAGAGAGAGATGAGAAAGTAATAATTGAAAAAAGAGGGTAATGATTGAGGAAAGAAGTAGGGTAATGATTGGTTTTCAAAACTAAAACTAAACGGAAATGGCAACCGAACAAAGCCATAATTTCACTAAAAAGGGAACAAAGTCCAGAACAAATAAACACCCACAAAATATAACGGATTACGAGAATATACACAAGCTCAAATGGATGAGATCTATGTGAACCTGTGTTGATTTGGCAAAATCGATAATGTAGTCGATGTTTGCTTAAGATTCACATCACGGGCACCCCATGCATCTCTGATTCACATCACGGGCACCCCAAGATCTTCATCCCATCACACCTGAGATTATAAATGTTATAATGCAGTCTTATAATGCCCATACCATGGCATGAAGGAAAAGAATGGAAAATAACTAATTTTTTTTCTTCAAAAGGAAAAGAAAAGGTAATTTGATGCTAATTTCAGAATATGAAAAGAACTTATTTTTATCCTTCTTAAATTAGATAGATCGGACCCTTTCATCTCTCTTGAACCTGATTGTCTGTTGTTTCTTCTTCCTTTTTACTTTGTTCTCAAAATAAATCTTCGGAACATCGATATACAATAGAGACAAATCAGGAGTTCATTTTTTTTTCAATTTCCCTTTATTATCCTTCCTATGTCAGATAGATAGGACACTTCCATCTCTCCCAAACCTGACTGTTTTCACTCCTTCATAGATATATAGAAAAGCTGTAGCTTGATTGTCTATTATTGCTGCTTCTTTTTTACTCGTTTGTTCATAGATATATAGAAAAGCTGTAGCCTGATGGAGTTCTTCACTTCTCCCCCATTGAAATCCTACAACTATGACCACCCACTTCTATATTACCCATACATTAATTAAAACTCGGCAGATATTCACTGATAAATCCAAACAAAACATCTTTTTTAGGTACACTATTGCCCAACAAACGTCAATACTAACTATATATCATCACTTTTATATGCAAGCATCAGCTCACTTAATTACCAAAACGAAATAAAAACCAGCTCATTCCCTGTAGAAATCTGACTGTTTAACCTGAACCCCAATCCAAAAATCCTTGAACCGAACTGAGAACAATACACAACATGAGTCGAAACCCACCAGTAAATTATAGTTAAATCATCCATAGACTGACAAAGTAAGTCAAAACGAAAAATGAGATCCTGAATCAGAAACAAAACGAAAATCCGTGTCAAAAAAACTGGGTTGCGCGTATGTGACTCACCTTCTTTGCGGCCGCAGCTGCCAGAGACCGATAAAGATCCTGGAAACTTCACTATGGGATTAGATCGTCGGAGAAACAAGCAGTGGACGGCGGTTGTGAGGCAAGGAAGAAGAACATGGTGAGGAAAAGAGAGAACAGAGGTAAGGGAGGGAGAGAGAGAGAGAGGGGGCTGCGCATTAGAGAGAGAGAGAGAGAGAGAGAGAGAGAGAGAGAGTTTTCAAAATTTGAAACAAATGGGTGAGACGTGGTCTTCATCAGGATTTGGGAAAAAACCCTGAACTGGGCCCTAAATCAACTTGATATATTTACCAAAATGCCATCCTTGTTCTCAGCCCTTGGATTGGTTTCGATCTTAGCCCTTAAATATGTCCTTCTTTTACCATTGAAAATCCAAAATATTTACGAAAATACCATCCAAAAGTTTGTGAGAGGACATTTTGAAAAAACTCCCTTCCTTTGTTATATGGATATGGATGGATGGATGGATGGATGTGAAATTGCTTTGGAATATTTAAGTGTTTTTGCATGAGTGATCTAATCAATGAACTCCAAAATAAAATACACTTCAAATTAATGAATTGGATCCCGGAGTAGGCCAATTTAACTTTGCAGCACCGGTGTTATGTGTTTGTTCATAACATTATCTCCAGATTTTAATGCATTTGATCACTTAATATTCAAGAGTGCTTCACTTCTTACTTACAGAATATTACAAGATGACTAAATATTACTGAACAACGATTTTCTTTTTAATCGTGTGAACAAAATGAGCTTGTGAAAATCATGATATGACCATTGAAACCAAAGACATTTAACAAATTGGTTGCTTTTTCAAATTTCATAATATATTTTATAATACACCTTAAAAAAAATTGAGACGAGAATGTATTGCGTATGATTACTATATTTGCCTGTTCCAGTCAAGTCGTCAACGAAATGGATGAAATTGAGACACAATATAAACAATAGAGTTCAAATTGAGACAATTAGTAATAGAAGGATGAAATTGATATTTCATACATACTAAAAGGACTATTTCGTAAATTCAGCCAAAGTTATATCCATTGCGCGATGGCTAAATATACAAACTCATACCAACTCAATGTTGTTGATTGTGTTAATCTTCACTATAATCTATTATTTGTCTTACGAAAATTCAACTCGTAGCTTGCTAATCAACTTCATTGGCATTTTGCAAAATTCATATCACGTGTCAAATTAAACTATCACACTTCATACTACTCATTTATCCATTCTTCGCCTCTATGCATTCAGGAAATCTTTAAAGGTTTCGATATTATTTCCCCATCCCTCGATGATTTCATTAGGATTAATTTTTTGATCCTAACCCATTGTAGCCATATTGCTATTGCCTTCATACCCAATTGCACTCTTCGAATCAATGTAGCACAAGTATAATCTTTGTATGAACTTGTGTGCCTTAGCTCGAACCATTGTTGCCACCCATAACTTAGCCTTCCCTTGACTCCATCTCTACTCTCATTTCAAATGTTGCTTGTCTCTCTCTTGTGAAAGTATTGATCATTAGAGCTGAATTGTCTAGTTGTTTCGCTTTTTGTGATATTACATTGAATGTAAAAACCTTTTTCTCACATGTGGTCATAAACTTTTGAACTTTTGTAGTAGTCTTATGGTCCCATTGTTTAGAGCGAGATTGCATCTGACCTGTTGCATAAGAATCGAGGATTATTTCATTCTCTCTAGTTTCATAATCTGGTTATATTGCTAGTCGACACGAAGTTTAAGCGCTGAATTGTTAAAATTAGAAGTCAAAGATGTGAAGTTATATTGAATTTAAAGTAAATGAGGTAAGATATTATTTGTACTTTTTTTTTTTTTTTTTATGCTATTAACTATGGGTTTACATCACGTAGAGATGTAGCTTAATGGTTGACACCTTAAAATCCCATGCATTAGGTGGTTGTTTCAAACTCCACCCACCCCATTCGCAATCCTTAGGTTGGAGTAGAGTAGTTTTCTTGCAGTTTTTTAAAAAAATTATGCTTACAACGGCTAGAAATTTTTTGGGGGAGGCTTATTAAGGGGAAATGATAATGTTCAAACTATTTTTGTTAATGCCTAAATTTTAATGCATAAAATATTTATACACTGAAAATGGTACAAGTCTTTTACACACTCAAATTTTGGCACTAACAAAAATAATTTTGACATTATCATTATGAGATTGTAAATGTGATTGTGAGAAGTAGAAAAGGTTGTACTGTATTACCAAAAAACTTCTGGAAGTCAAGTGTAATTTGCGCACTTTTAGATAGGGTATTGTCGTTTCGTGTCTCCAAAGTGTCCGGTGTGAGAGGCCTGGTTGAATGCGAAAGACGAGAGACGATTTTAAAATTTGAAAACGGAGAGAGAGAGAGAGAGAGAGAGAGAGAGAGAGAGAGAGAGAGAGAGAGAATAATGGCATC
>BPLS01000445.1:653276-691542 GCA_019656275.1 Rhododendron kiyosumense
AGAGAGAGAGAGAGAGAGAGAGAGAGGGAGAGAGAGAGAGAGAGATGCAAATCTAATCATATGTTTGAGACATTAACATTCAGAACTCTTGATAATAGCAAATCAATGTCATGCTTAAACATCAGGCAACAGTTTTTAGATTTGTTACAAGTACATATTCAAAATTTCACTCTGAAGAAAAGCACATTTTATTGGAAGTGAATAATTTGATGGTTGAAAGTTGAAACCTACCACGCTGTGAGCGACTATGCTGAAAAATTGACATATGCATCTCACTTAAACTACATTCCTTTTCCAATAAAACTATAGGGCATTTGGCGCCCAGCCATGTGTCAGAAAAAATCAGAAGAATCCCTTCTATCAACAAAAACAATGACCTCATTTCACCTATAAACACAATCGTAAACAATGCAGTGGCAGAAATTCCAGTGCCTTGTCACCGAAGAACGTGGAAACCTAAGATTCACAATTCACTCGAGGAAAAAAAAAGCAAACTGGAAAATTATTTAACATTGGAATGATTGGATATATATATTTAACTAAAAAATTTATCAAGGAGGACCAGGTAATTTTTTTGTTTAACAATATTCATCAACTGAAAAAGAAAAACTATCAAAATGGTTGGTTTGGATACGAAGGGGTACATATAAAGAATCGGCAGACACGAGTTTGCATTTTTTGTGGCATCGGCATATCTGGTGTAACCATATCGGAGCGCCGATAAACCGCTACATAGTGGCTGCTATTTAAATCTATGCTTCTTCCCATCTACCACGACTACCTATTTACTACGACTATATTCATCATTCAATGTGAACATCTTTATTCTGATTTGGTAATCGGGGATGAACCACTCTGGATTTCTGTCGCCCTATTCAAATTAGTAGCCAGAAAGTTGCCATCACTTGAGAGCTTCTTACAACAAGACGAGGTGAACTACCACCAATATGAGTTTCCTTCACTTATGTCTTGTTTGGATTGAGATTTGAAAAGTTTTTTGAAAAATAGTAGGGGTAATAAGTGGAGAGAGATAGAGAGAGAAATGTTGAGAATAGGAGGAATCTAGAGGGTATTTTTTGAAAAATGCTTTTTAAAAAGCAAAAGGAACAAGGCATTAATGTGCCTATAGTTAACCAATGAATCTTCTTAAGTATTTATGACGCAGCGGAATTAATAAGAGAGTAGTTGCGTACTATTCCAAATGAGATAGAACTCAAATCTACGAGAAAATCTTGCGCAAAAGGAAAAGTAGAGAAAAACTCTGAATATTATTGATGAAAAAAGTTGAATAATTGAATAGATTACGACCCTTTTTAAAAGACCATAACCCTAGAAATCCTACTGAGAAAGAAATCTCAAATCATACCAAAACAAGCAGTACTTAATAAGAGATAATTCCTAATTAATTAAAATAAAATCCTAATTCTTGTAGACCAAGAATCCTAATAAAGTTGAAAATTAAGATCAAATCGAATATGGAAAGTTAATAATTCTAACCTAAGCGAAAATACTCCTAGTCAAAATCTTATTTTAAAACAATAAAAATAAAATATAGATATTTTCTTCAAAAGAACTCGCCCTTAAGTTCTCATTAGAAATTTGCCAACATCCATTCCAAAGAAATAGATATTTGGAATACTTCAACCTCTTGCTTGTCTTCCAAAAATCATTCAAAGAAAAGTGTTCGTGCAATGATCTTTTCTCTTCATACTTCAACTTGTTGACAAGATGTACTAGACGAATGTTGGGAATCCATTCACACTGTTCCACCCCAAGGAAATCTATAAAATCAACATGATCCCCGTCGAACATGCAATTTTGCAATAAATCTATTCTCTAGATATGCTTCGAATTGATGGTTGGCCAATCCTCTTGAAGGAAAGAATAATTCTTTCAACACCAACTTACCTTTGCATGTATCGCTAGCCATACTATCCTCCTTGACACTAATATTAGTATCAACCAAATCCAATGAAAAATTATTTTGGTCTTCAACAACTTGATCACAAACTTTGATATCAATTTTTTTATAATCAACTTCAATTATAGCTTCCCCTTTTTCGCTAATACCAAGGTAAACTTTCTGTTTATCGTCAGCTTCAATATGCCCATAATGACTGCATTCCTTCACTGTTTGTTCGATGCTGGGCTCAACAAATATCACCTCTTCTAGTTCAACTCGATCTCCTTCCTCTTCTGCGACCTTATATCCATCATAATAGCTAGAACGTAATGAATCTGAGATTGAAATGTCTTTATTGGTTTGATAACCTTCAAGGCTTAATCGACTCAAACCCCATAGCCTCATTGATGTGTTCCTCGAGTTTTCAATAGCCGCAATTGTATAATTTTTTTTTAATTGGAAAAAAATAAGGCAAGTCAAGATTATCTCACGACAATCGCTCGGACTCAAGATTTCTTCGGTACTTTTCATATGACATCTAACCATGATGCGATTGAAGAAATCTATCACTCATCAATCGTCTCATCTTCTGCCAAGCGCTCACTGGCTGTTTATACAGGCGCTTCCAATTAGATTGCAATTGTTCCCACCATCTAGAAGCATAGCCTTGTAATTTACGAGCTACATATTTGACCTCTTTCTCTTCCAGAATACCCGTGTAAAACTCAAAGAATTTATCAACTTTGTGAAACCAATAAATAAAATTTTTAGGATGGCAATACCCATGAAAATTAGGATTATTGGTTCTACCTGAAAAGTTGAAAAGTCGTCATCTGTGCGATAAAACCCTTCAAACCTTGAATGTTGCTTCTTCGACTGATATCCATAATAATCCTCAAATAACTCGTCTTCAGATTCATCCTCACTATCAAGTTGATAATAAGAATATCCTCTAGAGACGTTTTGGTTAATAGATTGGTTGCTGGCAAATCCCTCAACGCGGTTCCTATCAACTCTGTGTTTAACAAATTGACCATGGGCAAATCCCTTGGTGCGAGTCCTGTTAAATCCTTCCCTATGATCATCGTCAAAAGGGTTTGTGCATCTTCTACGGACGAATGCCATAGAACCAGGCAAAGCCTTTGCCTGGTTGACAAAGAGAGTAGTTGCATACTATTCCGATTGAGATAGAACTCGAATCCACGAGCAAACCTTGTGCACAAGGAAAAGTAGAGAAAAACTCTGAATATTATTGATGAAAAGTTGAAAAATTGAATAGGTTACAACACTTTTTATAAGACCCTAATCCTAGAAATCCTACTGAAAATGAAATCCTAAATCGTACCAAAACAAGCGGTATTGAATAAGAGATAATTCCTAATTAATTAAAATAAAATCCTAATTCTTGTAGACCAAGAATCCTAATAAAGTTGAAAATTAAGATCAAACCGAATACGGAAAGTTAATAATTCTAACCTAAACGAAAATACTCCTAGTCAAACTCTTAATTTAAAAGAATAAAAATAAAATATAGAAACTCCCCACTCTTGTCCTACATCAATTTACTATGACTATATTCATCATTCAACGTGAACATCTCTATCACCACAACTTTTTTGTGGATAGTTAGGTCTGACATGGTACTAGGAATGAACCAAACTCAGGATTTTTGTCACTTGGATACAATCACATTAAGGAGAGTTGAGGACTTGGGGTTCAAATTAGCAGCAAGAAAATTGCTATCACTTGAGAGCACTTGGGGTTCAAATTAGTAGCAAGAAAGTTGCTATCACGTGAGAGCTACATACAACTAGATGAGAACAAGATTACTACCAATCATGAAATTACTTACCATTTAATGTCACTAAATTAACACTTCATCTAGGAATCTTCTTACTATTTACAATGACATTCAATATGACAATATTTACATTCACTAAAAACTACTATCCCTAGGCTAAACTCTCGAGAAATTTGGTTGTACCTAAGTTCTTGAGACCCAATGAAGTTAATGATCAAAGATTTTAAGCCTCAAAGGAAAGAGGAATAAATCCAAGACTTGGATTGGAGATTAAGAGGATATAGAATCAAGAATATGATTAAGATGTTCCCTGCAAGGAATTTCAAAATATTCTAATTTGACAGGTTGTGAGAAGACAACTCAGAGTTCAGATGCTTAGGCATAGTAATAAGAAGAAACAATTGAACCAAGTTCATGGATTTAGCCAGGCCAGGTTCAAGACCAATAAAGGATTTCTATCTTCAAAACTCATTCGCACGGGATAGATTATGTAAGATTTCAGCAAGGTCAAAGACCACGGCTAAACTGCAAGATTTGAATGCTCTTAAATTGAAAAGAAAAGAAAAGAGGGTCTTGGTGGATTCAAAAGAAAAGAGCTACACCATGAAAAAGTATCCTGATGTGAAATTCACTGGGATGTTCAATCTTGAGTGAGTTTTTTAGTTGAGAGTTTATGATTCATTGTAAATGGGTTTTGACATCCTTGTAATTACTCTGGTGAGTGTTTTCTCATACAAAATCACTGGAGGTAGCTATGACTGTAAACCAGATTCCAAACCTCTTGGTAGAGTGATTGGGAATTGATCACTTGGAGGCTTAAGTGTAAAGGTTCACCAACACCTGTGAAGCTAGGAATTGGAATGCCAATCATTTAACTTATTATTAGATTATGGGAACCTGGAATTCTGAAAAATGAAACTTGCCGTATATATTCCTCTCTTGATCTGAGGAGGATTCGAGTAAGGATGACCTATCTTATCTTAAGAGCAAGCAACCTCCTGGTTATAAATGAAAACGTGTAGAGCTGCAGTTCACTTATCTACGAACATGACTGCATCACTGACACTAGTCGACCGCCTTTCTTATACCCTAGACACCAATTGAAGAGAACACATCCTGTATATATTTATATATTCATCTTGAACTAATTCTGGGCTGAGCACATATATTCAATTATTCATATATTCTCTTTGATATGGACAGGGAATAGTTGTATAAGATTAACACTGTGGATGCTGGTAGGGTTATCAGGACCACCTTTAGGGCTAGCAATTTCTTAACAGGTTTTCTGTGAGGAATTGTTCAAGAGTTAAGTACTAATTAACAAGCACCTGCTACACATGCTAGACACTACTAAAATTTTAGACGGCAATTAAACAAAAAAGTTGAGGTCTCAGTCCAAAACTCTTCTTCACACCAACAATCCTACATAAACCACTGTAAGCATCGTGGGCACACTGCAACCATATTCTGCTGCAGAGAGATAGTTCAATAGTTTACAGAGACTCTTTTATGAACGGGTATGCACATTATGCACTAAAAAGTGAAAACTAACTAATTGGCATGCTGCAGCACTAAAAACTGGCAAGGAAATTAGCTTTCCAAGTAGAAATCCCTAAATAGAGCGATAAGGAGAAATATTTTCAGAGAAAGAAACATGAAATGTGCATCTACATCTTGAAAAAATAGAGGAAACTAGAGTAGCGTCATGGGAATACCAGAGCCCCCTTGGCCATGGCAATGCCGGTAACATTTACGATACGTGAGGAGTGAGGACGATCCCTACTTGCTTTTGCATCCTCTGGATGCGATAGGGCAAATTCAAAAGAAAAGCAAAAGCAAAAGTCTACATACCTTCAGGGGGGGGGAGGGGGGGGATTCCCATCAAAATCTCCCTTACCTCGATTTCTAACCATAATCCATAGCATATTATCTAAAACAAATGAACCATACAAGTTACGTAGTACAAGATTTTCCGGAACCAACAGGGATGCTGATCAGAATGAATCGATATTAACGATGGAATAAAGAAAAGAGTGAGAAAATACTTCACGCAAATAACCCTTAATCAATTTAATCCTATGTTCCTCTGTCTCAATTTATTTGTCTCTCATTCAGTCATTTTATAATGAATAAAAAATTGATAATACTTTTTATAAAAAAATATGGTTCTTTGTTGATAAAACCCAAGCACCGTTTCAAAATCACATAAAAATTTTATAAATTAAAAGACAAAATTAAAACAAACCCCAAAAGACTAACAAATTGGGGAGGGGTGTAAAAAAAAAAAGATCAAAAAAGGGTAAAGAAGGAGAAGATACCTCCAATGGCAATGTAGGGGAGGCGGTGTTGGCCGGCGATATAAACAGAGTCGGAGACGAGGCCATAGATGGGTTTGGCGACCATTGGGAGGTTTGCCGAGTTCTGGAGGAGCTGGAGGGTGGAGGGGTCCACCTTTAGACCATCCTTGAGGAAGAAGTTCACCGCCATCCAGGGTAAGCACCTCAGCCCCTGCACCCAGAACCCTAACCCCAGCACTACCTTCCTCATCTTCAGCCCATTCTTGTTATTATTGCTATTAGTATTCCTATCCTTACTACAACTACTACTATAATTGTTATTGCTCGATCCCATTTCTTCACTGCCACCAGCACAACCCAGTTATAACCGCCGTACCATGCCCTTCTTTTTTGTGGGAATCCAACAAATGGATCGACTTCCTCAATTATTCTAGGAATAAATGAATGGAATTATTTATTTATTTTTCAAAACTGTAAGCTTGTTTGTATATGATTGTTGGAGGGTGGCAGTACTAAATCAAAGTACAGCGCCCAAGTAGGATCCCGCGATAGATCGATCTGTCTGTCTGTCTGTCTATAGCTCTCTCCATGTCTCTATTTATGCAATGAGACGAGCGGAAGGAATTATGCAAGGGGGTTCCTCAAATCTCAAAATATCTCTCGCTCAAATCTCAAAATATCTCTCTCCTCTCTCTCTCGGGTAGGTGAGTGAGTGACAGGGCGAGAGATCAATCAATCAATCTAATTCCTATATCATGATTCACCGTTCTTCCCCATTCCGCAAAATGGTTTTTTAACACTCTGATGTTGAGATTCTTGAGGTGGAGCTTCTCCTCTTTGGATGGATGCGGTGTCCCCCTAACTTCAAGTGCCGACTTCCGCCGTTCCGCGAGTCCGTTCCGTACTTGTGTATTGTGTATTTACGTGTACGTCTTTCTTTGTTTTATCTCCTCTCCTTGGAATATAATTGCGTAATATAACTCCAGTCCAGTGATCATTTTTGTTGTAAACATTCACACCGCCTTCCAACATGTTGTGGCTGAATTTCTAAGGTGCGGACTAGTTTTTGTATGTTTGTGTCGTGTGATCTTTTACGAAAATTTTAATTGCACACTCATTTACGTATTCTTACTTACAATAGAGGTGGGGTCTACATACATTGAGTATGTAATATGTACAAATTTCACTCCTATTGTGAATGAGAGTGTATAAATAGGTATGTATTTAGGTGCGGAGGCATTGTTTGGATCTTTTAAGGTCGTTGGACACCTGTAAAACTTCTTCTACCCCACCATGCCATAGTCTCCTGACAAGTTTTGTCAGTGCATACGTTTAAGGGCGTTTCTGCCAACCACAACTTTTTGGTTTAGTTCTTATTTTAATTTTTTTTAATGAAAGTTGAAGTTTTGAAAGTTTTTTTGTATTATTCTCGATGAAAGAAATTAGAAAAGTAAAAAATTACTCTCTCCGTCACAAATTCTTGGTTCTCTTTCCTTTTTTGGATTTTTCAAAAGATTGGATATATTTTCTAATTTAGCTTGTTTTTTATATCAAATATGAATCTTATTTGATAGATTTCAATGAGCTATTTTATACAAAGTTTTTAAAATCACCTAAGATTATAGATCGTAAGATATAATTAATTGAAAAATGACATGCACTTTAATAAAAAGACCAAGATTTTGGGGTAGAGAGAGTATGATCTTACCTTAGGGTTTTAGCGATTTAGGCATTTTCATAGGGTACCTTAGAGTATTAGGCACTTTCAACGCAGGTCAACATTGGTCAATGCCGGTCAACTTTGGTCAACGCTGGTCAACCTTGAAAAAGGTTTTTTGTAAATCCTGGGTAGAATGTCTTTTAGACTTTACGAAAAAATATTTATGTTCTTATTATAACAAAAACCCTTATAGTATGTTCTCGTATTTAATTTGCCCCTAGAAAGATTTAGCTGCATTTCCTAGAAAGATTTAGCTGCATTTAACATTACTCTTCTAATAAATGAGCAAAGCACGAGCGTGACATTGGATTATGTTCCCAAACCTGGGTCAAGGTATAAGTTATACTCTCTCAGTCTGGATTTAATAGTTTTTTTTTTGAATTCGTATTATTTTCCAATCGATTATATCTTGTAATTTATACTAATTTTTTATATAATTTTGTAAACACTGTCTTATAGAACTAATTGAGGTCTATCAAACAAAATTTATATTGGATGTAAAATTCATTACCAATTTAAAGATATAACTCATTTTTTATCCGGTTAGAATTGAATGGGGAACTATTAAATCCAGACAGAGGGAATATTTTCTTAGAATTTATTCATTGATATTACTCTTCTGTGGGTATATATATATATAAGTAAAAAATTGACAATTTTACGCCAGAGTATATATTCAAGAGACAAATTGAGATAAAATTTGTCCCAAATCGAATCTGCTCTCAATCGTCATCTCCACGTCGGAGCATCCTCTTCTTAATGATAATTGAATTTGAGTCTAGATCCATATGTCGAGCATAAATGTAGGTATAGTATTTTGACTCATTAAAGTTCATGAACAAATTGGAACTTGACTTAAACCTAGGCTAGTTTGGCTCAAGCTCTGCTTGTTAAACTTTCATTGGACTCAAACTCGAGCTACAAACCTGAGCATGCTAAAATTCACCCGAATCCGCTTGTTTGAAGCTACCTTCATGCATTCATTAATCATGCCATGGTTTCATGACTCTACTTACAACGCAGCTTTATTCAATCTCCCGCAGTAGGGAAGAGGGGCGTGAATACACAATTAAAGTTGATTTCAGATTCTCTCTCTCTCTCTCTCTCTCTCTCTCTCTCTCTCCAGTAAGGGGGAAAAAAATTGAATGTAGGCATTGCCGCAAAAAGAAGCTCTTACAGAGTGACAGCAACTGAATTCTGTCATTGTTACCTTTCAATAACAATTTCTACCCCAAGTGACAGTTTAGACATCTCAGGATGTGGCAGCACAAGGAAAGATGAAAAGATACACAACGGCGAGCCTTGGGCATTATCTGTCAGCTAAGCGAACAGCATAATAAGCAACAGTGGTTGACATTAAAGACCAAAAATCAACTCCTTTATAGATGTCAGAGGTGAACTGTATCCGTACACCTTCGTGTCTCTCCAAAGAGCAAATCCTGTTGCAATTCAAAAAAGGCAAAAAGGAAAAGAAAGATCAAATTTGTACTACAACTTTCTTCTCCCTATAGTTCCCAACGGAATTAGGTTGTAGCAATCATGCAAATAGATATGGATTGAGGGATAACCTATCCAAATGTACAAGCCAGCTGTTGCTGCCAAGAAGAATTCCTTGCTAATACTGTTCAAACTGAATTCACGACACAATGTTATGATTAACATGGTTTAAGATTGCTGCTTTTGAAAATGTGACAATGCGGTTGAAGATGGAGACGAACTCAATTTTAAAACCTCTCACCAATACATGTATATGAGGTTCCCCCAGCCGTAAAAAACAGATGCCCAAGTTGAACCAGTGAACCTGCCATTAGTTGTTGAACCAAATAACATTATTCAAATATATCTCTATCAACCATCAGCACTTGCTTCATTGACACACAGGAAAATCAGATTTGAGCATGTCAAAGCCAAACCATACCCCCCCAAAAAAAACATTAAATCAGTAAAGGAGGATCACAATATTGCCCAAAGAATGCTGAATTTACATGGTTAGGCAATATGGCTCCATAACCCGATATAAAAATTGAAAAAAGTGGGACGAAACGACACCCACACCACATTCTCCCCCAAGTCTCAGAAATTGTTAAAATGCCAACATTACTGAAAGAGCTTCATAAGGGCCTATGGCATGCGACAGGCTGTAATCAGCTTCCACAGTCATGTAAATTCACCACTTAGATAAGTTCACATGTTGTGTTTAAAATTTTAAATAGATGCCTTTCTTATCTTGGTCCCAAGCTTGTCACAATAAGTATATCCTACAAGTTTTGGCATTCCCAGAAACAAAAAGCCAGATAGATGAACAGAAAGTCAGGTACATGTAATACTCACATTTCAGCATTTAACTCTTTTCCTGCATCCCTCGGCGCACATGTTGGCTGAGGGAAGAAAGTACTGACTGCTTGGAGTAGGACTGAAATATTCCTCCTCCAGGACGGGAGAATGGTTAAGCTACTTCCCTGACATGGTTTTAAATGCAATGCACCTCCAAAATCAAGAAATTCTGTGCAGTTCTAAAGCTCGGGATATCTGAGGGAGACTGGATGCACAAGAGTTGCCTCAAACAACTACATGAATGACACTGTAGACTCCTACAACCAAGTCTCAAAATATGTGCTTGTTAAAGAAAATAAAAAGTGGAACAGGATATTATGCCAGCACTTTTGACCTATTTACCCAACTGAACCTACTCCAAGGGAACCTAGCTGAAGGGCTTCTCTAGCTTCAAACGCATAAAACAACGTGCAACTAGGAGTTCATTGTGGGAAATATTAATGGTTCCGTAAAGGGAGTCAGAGCTACCGAAAATAGCAGAAAAGTTTCTTTTCAATTTTCCTTCCTTATCTCAATGTGTCCTTTCGAATGCTTAAGATATATTACTCTTTCTACATATACTGATTCAAAAAGTAAGTTTCAGTCCTGAAAGTTTCTATTTTTCCTATGCTTGGAGGGAGTCTTTTGGTGGATATTCCGCTAGGTGGCGATTTTGCCCTGTGTTTCTTTGGTGGATTCTAGAGAATGGTGAGCGACCCTTTTATTTGAGTATGACACTCACCTCCCTCCCTCTCCGACATCCAGCGTCAGGTTTGGTAGGAGAGAGGTGGTTTTCAAGGCTGGGGGTTGCAGAGTTGATTCCGAAGAAGCTCCAATTTGTGAAAGAGGAATTATGGAGACAAGTGCAGCACTTCAACAGCTCCTTGAACAACATGAACCCTTTGAGCATGAGGGTTCTCACTACTCACCATGATTTTGAAAGGATAGCCTTCTCATGAAGGCAGGGACGGCGTCAACCCCTTTATCGTGCTCCCAATCAACAGTAAAGCAAAGACAATTTTGCCCATAGTCATGCTCAAAAAGAAAATGAAAAAAACGACGATGAACTTTGACCAATTAGTTGAACATGTGAGAAGATATGATAGAGTTCAAAGAAAGAATGCATCGCGATGGGTTTCTTGATTGGCTTCACACTGACGAGAAATTTTTTTAGTACAAGAATGTTCTTGATCATGAAAAGATGAATCTGGTGGCCATCAGAAATATGCTTCTTACGTTGGGAAACTTAAAAGTGGCAGCGAGCAGGAGACAGATGAAGCCAAATTGTGAGGTGGAAAAATATGAAGAAGGAATTTATGAGAAAAGATATTTTTTTTCCCCTGAAAAAACAACCAACAAGATACTTTTCTTAAGGTTCATACTCAGGTGAAGTGATCTGTTTGTAGAACACTACAATGGTGTTTGAACATCACTAGATGAAATGCGATACCATCGAACCAAATCAACAAATTATAGATAGCTTCTTGGCTTGTTAAAGACATATATTGCAAATGCTGTTCAATTAAAACTCCATTGCAAATATAATTATGTTGTCAAAGCTAGGAAGAAAGATGGAGCTATGCAGCACGGACACTTCCTTGAAGGTCACGTACCTGTGTCGGACACTTGTAAGATACAGACACTGGTATGTAATGGATATCTGGGCTTTTTGGGCTTTTCTGGATTGCTGGGCTTGTGTTTGGGTTTGGATGGCTTATTAGATAACTGGGCTTTTGGGTTGTTTGGACTTATTTGATTTGGGATATGGTTAATGGGTTTTGAAAATCCAAATTCTTGAAGCGTCAACGAAATAAAGTAGCATTTCAACAAAGTTGTTGACATTATCATCATTGGGGATCTGTCCAGGACTTGACTTAGGAATTTTGGATATTCAAATTTGGGGTGTCTACAGCTGGCCAAACATGTAGTTCGCTTCATGATACTAGATGTTCTTATGGTCTGGTATCATTTAATTGCCTGTTTATCAAAGGATTCAGCCCTCTAAAGGCTTGAAGGGTGGTGACTTCAAGTGAACAGATCTAGCACAAAAGAGCTTTGAACTTATCAAAAAAAGGCCACCGAAGCTCCTATCCTTTCTCTACAGATTTTGGTGAGGCGTTTCAGATTGATTGTGATGCTTCTAATGTTGGAACTAGTGTGGTTCTTAGCCAAGAAGACAAACTCTGTTGCCTACTAGAAAAGCTTCCTGCAGAAAGTACTCAACTTTTGGCAGGGAATCTATGCCATTGTTCATGCCAGTGGGGACCCTTGGAGTCATTACCTTCTTCCTAAGGAGTTCATTCTCTGTATGGATTACTAAACTCTGAAGCACTTCAACAGCCAACATAAAGTCAACCACTTTCATGCAACACGGAGTGAGTTCTTGGAGTCATTTACATTTGTTCTCAGGCATAGGGCTGGTGGTCAAAATCAAGTGGCTGATACTTTAAGCTAGAGGCATTCCTTGCCGTCCATTATTTAAGTGAAGGTCTTAGTAGGCATGGCTCTCATGTCATGTCGTGTTCGGATTGTGTCGTTTCGGGTTCGTGTCAAATACCCTCGACCCTAACAAGACCTGTTTAAAGCCGTTTTTTGTTCTTTGCTTTCGTTTATACATGGATGGCATACCCTTGATGCCTTATTTTAAAAATAATCGTAAAAGCTGTAAAACCAACCAAAAACACTAAGCAACGACCACCAAATAACTTTATATGTTGACTCAAGCCACCAAGACACAAGTGTCAAAAGGAATTATGATTTCCCAATTTGACCTAAAATAACATCGTAATATAGAGAGTTAATTAACGAGCTCTAGCTCTGATGCGATTTAGTAGTATACATCTGATCAAATAAATGAAACTCATTTTGAACTACAATCACTATGGTATCATCTCTATCGATAACATCAATATATACTTGACACTTGTATCTTAACTGGGTTATATACAGAGTTACAAATGGTTGATATTGGGAACATGTCACCTCCAGGTCAGACGGTACAATTTGGGTCAACGGCTTGACATGGAAAGCCAAACGGTTATCTATGTGCATTTTGGGTTACACAAGCCGACCAGAATTCGTGTCAAGTTGTGTCATATTCGTGTTAGTGTCCAAAAAGTAGCCGTTCCAAACGTGCTAACTTTGCATAGGGCTCGAGTCATGTTAACGTTTTGTGCCAAAAATTCCCGCCCCTATTCTCAAGCTATGAAGTTTCAAAGGACTTGTACCACAATGATCCTTATTTTGCTAAGATTATGTGGGAGAGTGCTCAAAGGGACCTTAGCATTAATTTTAAAGGCAAGATGGAAATCTTTCAAGGTCAACAATGTGCATTCCAAAATGTTACTTGAGACTTTGCTATTAAGAAGGCATTCAATCCTGGTGCTCGAGAATAGTTGCATTCTGAGATGGTTCGCATGTTCTACTCAGGTGGGTTGCCATTCCATCTATCTAGAAACCCGCATATTATGCGAGTGCTTTTCAATTTGCTGCAAACAACTTAATTAGTGGTTATGTACCGTCGGGTTAAAACTTGTTGAGAACGACTTTGTTACAAATGGAAAGGGCAAATGTGGAGAGGTTGTTGGAGCCTACTGGAAAGTCATGGAATGAAAAGGGATTGAGTATTGTGACGGATGGATAGATTGATTCTCAAAGAATTCTCCTTATTATCAGAAGCTGGAGCAATGTTCTTAAAAGCTGTCAATTGTGAGGGAGAGCACAAAGATAAGTTTTTCATTTCCGAGTTGATGACTCGAGCTATTGAAGATGGTTCAAGTGATTACCGACAATGCTCCTGTTTGTTCTGCTGCTGGTGCACTTATTGAAGGCAAGTATTCCAAAAATTTTTGGACTCCTTGTGTTGTGCACACCTTGAATCTTGCTTATGAAAATATTTGTGCCCCATAGCAGACTAGAGGTACTGCTTTTGCTTATAATCAATGCAAATTGAGCACCAGTATTGTTGATGATGTGGCTGATATTGAGAACTTCATAATGAATCATTCAATAAGGTTAGCAATTTTCAATGAGTTTGTGCCCTTAAAGTTACTTGCTGTTGCAGATACATGCTTTGCATCTGCTGTTGTGATGCTAACAAAATTTAAAATTATAAAACGTGGCCTCCAATCAATGGTTATAAGTGAAAAATGGGTTGCTTACAAAGAGGATAATGTTGAGAAAGCTGAAGCGGTGAGGACCTTATTGTTGAAAGAGGAGTGGAGGGTGATATTGATTACATACTTTTGTTCACATTGCCAATTTATGAGATGCTTAGATCTTGTGAAACCGATAAATCATGTCTTCACTTGGTTTATGAGATGTGGGATGAAATGATTGAAAAGGTGAGGACAACCATTTACAAGCATGAGAATAAGGATCAAAATGATGAGCTAGACTTTTATTCTGTCGTGCACAATATACTAGTTGACAGGTGGGCCAAAAGTAACACACCTCTTCATTGCCTTGCACATTCATTAAATCCAAGGTAGCAATGCATTTATGAATCTGTACTAAATATTGTTTGCATTAATATGATGGATGTGGCTAGCATAATCTGATTGTTTTGTACTTTCCAACTATTTATCTAGCTACTATAGTACAATGTGGTTGGACAAAAATCCTGAGCATTTTTCCTCATAGGGATGAAGAGATTTCAAGTATGAGAAACAAGTGTTTCCAAAGATGCTTTCCGAATCCAGATTAGAGAAGGGTTGTCAATGCGGAGTATGCCAAGTTTCCGGGTTGCTTAGAAAATTTCAGAGATTTTGACTCAAGAAGTGACAGAGGGGCACTAGAACCACTTATTTGGTGGTTTGCATGAGGGTCTCCTGCACCTACACTCCAATCTTTAGCGTTGAAGTTGCTTAGACAACCATCTTCCTCATCATGTTGTGAAAGAAATTGGAGTACCCCACTCTTTGATTCTTTCTATCAAAAGGGACAAAATGACACCACAACGAGCAGAAGATTTGGTTATGTGCGCAATAATCTTCGTCTCCTATCAAGGAGAACTCGATTATACATCGAGAGACATACCAAATTGTGGGATGTTGGTGGAGATGCATCTGATTCCCTTGAGGGTGCTGGTATACTTGAAATTGCAAATCCTTCCCTTGATGAGCCAGAAATGGAAGACGTGATATTCACCGATGAAGGCAAAGGGGATGCAATTGAAGCTGATCATTGAAGGCTGACGTCGATATGAGTTGAGATTGATAGGAACTTTCACCTCTCATTTTGGACTTTTGGCAAGTATTGGATGTTGTCGTATTAGTTTTTGTTAGGTTCTCTTTGTTTGGCAATTTAACTACTCTTTTGACTTCTTATGCCTAGTAAGAGACTAATAATTATAATAATATATAATTTGCACAGCCTTATCCCCGACGTATCCGTATCCTAGCTTTTTACGTTTAGCTATATTTGTATCGTGCCGTATCTGTATATGTGCTTCATAGCTTGAGAAGAATCATTATTATCGAAGCCCATGAAGGTGGACTTAATGGTCACTTTTGAAGAGATAAAAAACTTGCTCTCCCAAATTTTTCATTGGTGGAAAATGGAGCAGGATGGTATGTGAGAGGGTGTTAGGAACATGTATGAAAGGTTGAGTCCCACATTGGATAAACATAAAAAGAGTTGGATCTTAATATACAATTGGATGGTTCATCACTTACAAGGCTTAGCCTTATAAGTAGATATGGGTCATTCAATGTATATTGGGTCCAGGTGATGTGATGTGACTCCATGGATAGTCCCCAATGGATTGGGCATGCATGCACACGGGAGAACCTCAGGCGGATCAGACTCCCAACAAGTGGTATCAAAGTTGATGGTTGACGATCTATGGGTGGACTATCCTGAAAGCATCGGTGGTCGTGGGCTTGCACGGAAACTCTCAAAGGAGCAGGAAAATCCATTGTAACTCT
The DNA here is from genome assembly GCA_019656275.1 of Rhododendron kiyosumense. Taxonomy (NCBI): domain Eukaryota; kingdom Viridiplantae; phylum Streptophyta; class Magnoliopsida; order Ericales; family Ericaceae; genus Rhododendron; species Rhododendron kiyosumense. The sequence goes on from BPLS01000445.1 coordinate 669,241, forward strand.
CGATGGAGTAGGAAAATTCCTAGTGCATGCGGCAGGTGGCTGGCAACAAGGTGGCTCTCGTGGAGTATGATGGCTCTAGATGGAGTGGGTGTGGGAAAAAGCCCGGGTTCAAACACGGTGTTGGAGAATGGTAATAGATCAAGGATTAAGGGGGAGTCAAGTGGATCAGATCGAGGGGGAGTTGAGGCCCAATGCATGGTTCACACTTGAGGGGGAGATTGTTAGGAACATGTGTGAAAGGTTGAGTCCCACATCGGATAAACAGAAAAAGAGTTGAATCTTAATATACAATTGGATGGTTCACCACTTACGAGGCTTAGCCTTTTAAGTGGATATGGCTCATTCAGTTGGGTCCAGGTGATGTGGTGTGACTCCGTGGATACTCCCCAACTGATTGGGCCTGCGCGTACGTGGGAGAACCTCAGGCGAATCAGACTCCCAACAGAGGGGAATGCAATAATTCACATTCCTCATTTGGGTGTGTACAGTATGACCGTATGACCCCTTGAACTGTATAGAAATTATTTCGTTTGCACATAAATTCATAGAATCAATCTTGAATTATAAGATTTGTATGTTATGATCGGTAGTCTTGATGGTTTGAATTTATGCACAAATGTTATGAATTTCTACGTAAACGTCATGAATTTATGGTGAATTCAAGGGGGTACACACAAGCCATCCAAACAAGGTGTGTATTGCGCATTCTCTTATGCAACATTTGGAGCGTTGTAGAACCTGCCACACTGCCAAGAGCTGTTTTCCGATACCATGCTAATGGGTTATGCATTCCACTTCCAATTGTTACAACACCTTTTCTTAGATGGGGGAAGGCCAAGGGCCTGTCATTAAATTTCAGCTTCAACGGACACCCAAGAGGAAAGAGATAGTAGAACATCCTCCATCCATATTCCATACTCTCAGAGACGGGTAGTCACTGGCAACCGTAGATAAACAATGAGCCACATAATTCCCCAGCCTAGGAACATAAGAAACAGACCAAACCAAACAGAAGAAGAAAGACAATGCCATAAGCAGTTCCTAGCTGCATGGATGATATGCCCAAAAGATGATAGCAAACACTCCAAAGACTTCGAACCATTGATGAAGTTTGACAAATCCCCTTCGACTTGACTATTCAATAGACCCAACTCCTTGGCAAAGAGAATCCCATTGGAGCAACCATTCACTATCCACATCCAACGTAAAAGGGATTTGCTCAGTCATAGAGGCAATAACCTCCCCTTTGTAGTTTCTTACCACCACACCAACCCCGGCAATCTTCTGCTTGTTACAGACGGATCCATCGAAATTGACCTTGTAAATGTCTCTAGCGGAGCCTTCCAAACACCTGGGTTTATCCCTTGGTGGAGGTGCTAAAGATGTTTGAGCAGAGCTGTACTCTTGCAATAAACACCAGCAAACAAAGCAACCTCCCCCGGAGTTTTACTTTCTTGTTAAACACCATCACATTTCGATTGTGCAAAATATAATGCAATGAGAGGGCAGAACAAGAGCAACCAAGAGCTACTGTGATTTCATCATCATTCACTTTGAAGGTGATAATATTGCTGGGTGATGTTGACATGCAGGTAAAAAAAACCAGCGAGGACAAGATAAAGATTTGCTGTTGCCACTTGTGGGCCCTTAGTTGCACGAAGCGGGAGCGAGTGTGGGACGGAAGCGGGGGTATACAGAAGCTCTCAAGGCTGGGAGCGTGTACATATACTATGAAAATAATATAGCATAGAGCATTCACTTTGAAGTACAATCAATTTAGGAAGTAAAAATATGGGCCAAGTCCTCCATAAGTAAAAGAAATGGGCTAGTGTTACAATATATGATTTTCTTTTCAAGATATCATGACTTGGGGGCTAGATATATGAGTTCATCAAAGATCAATTAATAAAGCCAAGTGATAAATCCTAGTTTTTATGTACAAAGATCATGTACAAGCTCCCATCTTTGTAAGGAGCAAGCCCCATCTCAATGGGAGTGGTTCCCGTCAAGCACCTTAGTTGGGATAGCAAAAGCGGGCTCCCAAGGAGGGAGTGGCACCACTTTAGGAGCTTACTGCAACCAAGTGTGGGCCTATAGGCACGAGAGGGACGAGCGTGGGAGGGTCTTTTGTATCTTGTCCGATTAGGCTTTAGCAGCTAATGATAAGAGATGAGTACATCATAGTTCACTGGGTGATAGACATAAGCAACGTCACAATGCTATAAGGGCAGAATGGAAGCGAAAAACGACTCAGTTAATACATATTAAATAATAAATCTACTGGTTAACTAAAAAAGCCCAGAATCCGGCAGATATACATACAAAGCAGACAGTGCAAGGAAGTTGAAAACAATACCCCAAAGAAAAGCACAAAGGGAGACAACTACTTGCATCAAAAAAATAGGTCATGGTTGCACAGAAAATCATTCTTGCAAGAGGGCGTCAATAACTATATGCAACAACAATCTGGAGGTTGATAACTCGATAAAGTTGAGAAACAGTAATATTTCATAGAGTGATTGGACATAAGGTTTTGAGTGGCAGAAGAAACGTACCACATGAAATCCCGGATAAAGAGAGCACGTGGGATCATTAGCCCATTTCCAATCATAGCAAGCAACATCGAGAAAGCTGACAAACCCTTGATGTTATTAGGATTCAGGAAATTAGTCCACTGGTAAGAATCAATAATTTCTGTCAGAACACCCATCTTCTCAAATTTTATATAGATTTACCAAAAAGAGAAGAAAACATCTATTACGGTTTGTGCAACTGGCATCCACATGAAGAGAAAAGTGGCAGTCCATCCAGATATTGCTCCAAAAAATTTCATACCCTTCTCGGAAAGTTTGCCTATTCGCGCCTGTAAACATTAGCAGCTCCAAATATGGAAGAGTTCATGTCGAAATCCTTAATGCTAGAGTAAGTAATTTCCAAGTCGGTTCAAAGGTCAAATCCAATGAAGACTTTCTTACAATTTCTAAGTCATTTGGAGGTTCAAAAGCTAAATAATTGGTCCCTTTTAGCCTGTACTTCAACAAAGTTCAACTACATAAAACATTATAGATTGCAAAATCAATATATCACCTGAACTTGGCTTTTGTCTAACTCCTTAGAACCAAACAAAACTAGATATCAAGCCCCAATAATTAAGGGCGGCACCACAAAATCTTTATCAGATACAACAGTGACAAGGCTATATGCGAAACTAAATCGAACAACTTCATACCATTCTTCACTACAACACTCAATATTAAATCCAGGTACTTTACTCCCTCAAGCATTCCCATAAGTTCATTCTTGCCAATGCATCCACCAGTAATCGTTGCACATGACGAAACCATCTTAGTATTTTATCTTTGAACTTATCTTCTATAGGTACTTGCCTACTACACAAATAGTGTTCATCTCTAATCCCATGTTTCCTGGTCTTACCGTACATTAAACTGAGCATCCTCATCTTAGCTATGTTCATTTTGTTAATGCGATGTTTATTACTTGTCCAACATTATGTTGCGTAAAACATTGTTCCCCTTAAAGTTGCTCTACAAAGTTTACCCACCTACTTATACCTTCAGGGAAGACAATCAAAGATCAAATGTTCATTGAAACTGTATAGACTTTTCAAAACAAGCATGAGCTGCTTCCATCAAGCTAGACATATCCACATTCTTATTCTTGGCATTTTAAAGCATTACGCCCGTTTAGGTGATGGTTTCTTGCTTGCTACACGAGGTCATTTGGACGGATGCTACTTATAGATAATTACTAAAACTTAAAAGCAATGACGCCCAATGAAGGCGGTTTTACACCAAGTCATTTCTCAAGTACCATGGAGGTCAGCAATGTCTTTCATCCTTTAAGGATCTCGTGGAGATTTGTTTCGATAGGAATTGGTCAACTCATCAGGCTCATGACCTGTAGACCGCAGGTTCAAATCCTATCCCCTCCAAATTTCAAAAAGTATCACCATGGAAGTACTATGTATCAGTATGGGCACCATTTCAAAAATTCTGTCAAGATATCACACAAAGGAAAGCAGAATATCGACGCTTAATTCCTTTGGCATATAATGGATTCTATTCCTTTGGCATATACTGGATTCAATAGAGCTGAATAAATCAACATCACTGATAGCAGAATACCACCAATAGTTAAAAGGACACAGGTAAAGTCAACCTTACCATCACCACTCCCACCACAGCTATAACAAAAGCCACGGCCCCTGGCAAAATACTGTTTGGAATGTATGGAACAAAAGTCGACCACATGACCTGTATTCCACTCAATTGTGGAAAGAAGGCCACAATAAGGGGAATAAGCAAATTATAAAATCAATAGATTTCAGAAGATAGAAGATTCGGAGATTGTTACTTGGGGAAGAACAGAGAGCCCAGCAACCGTAATGAAATCTTCCCAAAAGCACCAGATTCCAGCACTGAGTAAGTCAAAGTAATTCATGAAATTTAAAACCAGACCGGAGGCAACCACAATAGAAGTGACAATAAACTGAGGGAGAGGCATAGCTCCGGCCATGGCCAGTTGGGAGATGACAACATAAATGGATATCACTCCTAGTGTCTGCACCACCACCGCCTCTGTCTCCCTCTTCTTCGCGAAGTAGGACAGCAAAGACAGATTCCCTAGCAATCCAGTGAACATCCCCTGCATTGCATTCCTTTCCTTAGTGTTCCAAAATTTGAAAGGCCTTCACACGAACAGATTAGATACTGATTTCGTTGCGGTATTTACCAGCCATGGAACAGCCAACAGTGCATTCTTATTCCCGGCCAAAAGGTTACGAGCATTGAGTAGGATCTGGGGCAGTTGAAGCACCAAAAAAGGTATATTTGAAGCTCCAGCGAACTTGGCCGTCAATGAATCCCATTGCTCAAAGCTCTTCCTTCCGTCACTCTGGAACATGACATCTCGTTTCTAGAAGAATGGAACGAAAAATATAAAACAAGAAGTGCTAATTCCTGGTTTCGCGCATTTACAAACTTTTTGAAGACAAGAGTATGGAGGTGATAGATAATTACCTGGTCGTGGTGAATGGGGTACTCAGGGGGGACGCCCTCAGCCTCCGAGTCCAGAGCAGGAATGGGTTTGAGTCGGTGATGGAGAGATGAGAGTCCTGAGGAGGGGCCGACGAACGAAAAGTTCAAATTGATGATACGGAGGAGTTGTGGGTAGGCATGGGAAGGGACCCCCTCAGAGCAATTACTGATATTCCTACTGCTGGAAGGTCGAAAAGCGCGCAGCTGGGGTGCGCTCCCTATTGGCAGAACACAACCCTCCATTAGTTTGGATACTCGGATAGAGAAGGAACTGGGGATACTAGTAAATAGTAATGCTTTTACTGGAGTACTACTAGCAGAGCCAGAGACTAGACTGCTCTCTACAACTACTCCAAGGGAAGGAGTTTGTGCAGAAATTACTACAACAAGGATAGAGAGAAAGGGTGAGGAAATGAGATACTCCTTATGAAAGGGTAGATCGGACGTGCTGATGAATCTCTCTGCTCAACCGGCCAGAAGATCGGTGGTGGGAAACCGTAAGGGGAATTTGCAATTATACCCCCTGTGCTATCACTGATTTGTACATACACCCCTTATACTCCAAATTTAGGCACTTACACCTCCTATACTTTGAACTAAAGTGCAATTGTTAGAAAATCCATTAAAATGGATAGAAAAATTACTGATGGGAGATTTTCCTCCAAAATAGGAAGAAAATGCCCATAATAACCCTGATAGGCATTTATATCTTTGTCAAACTCTCATTCTAAAAAACAGAGCTTCCAAATCTCTTCCTTCTCCTAACTCACTCTCTCTCTTCTTTCACAAGATATCTTTTCAAACATTAAGAAGTCCATCAATTTCAAGCAGTGAAAGAAGAGAGATGTATTGTACCACTTAACTTTTTCTTAAAGTTATGGTTGTCTTTATTTGAATTTCTTCGCGTTTGTTAGTTTTGCGCCAAATTTTATGATTTATTAATTCATCTCAACGAGACAAATCGTAAAAGTAATTTTTTTTTACTTTTACCTAAATATTTTGGAGAATTACCACTTTTAAGTAATAAAAAATAGGGCAAATTATAGTTACCCCCCTCTAAGTATGCCTCGGATACACTTACCCCCCTCTAACTTTTTTTTCTGACACTTAACCCCCTCAAACTAACGAAAATTCACATGGTCAAAACTTCAAACGGTCATAACTTCTTCGTCCAAAGTCGAAAATATGCAAATTATATATCGATTTCGAGATCTTGAAATCAGCTTTCTAATGACACCAAAATCACATCACGATTCAAAATACAAAGAAAGTTATGATCAAAACGGTCTTTCTGTCTACCAGCTCTTACTCTTTTGATCATAACTTTCTGTGTGCTTTGAATCATGATGTGATTTTGGTGTCATTAGAAAGCTGATTTCAAGATCTCGAAATCGATATATAATTTGCATATTTTCGATTTTGGACGAAGAAGTTATGACCGTGTGAATTTTCGTTAGTTTGAGGAGGTTAAGTGTCAGAAAAAAAAGTTAGAGGGGGTAAGTGTATCCGAGGCATAGTTAGAGGGGGGTAACTATAATTTGCCCTAAAAAATAGTCAAACAAAGTGAGGCACAAAACTAACCACTTTTTGGGTAAAAGTAAAAAAATTTGCTTTTCCAATTTGTCTTGACGAGACGAATCAAAAAACTAAAAAAGTGAGGCAGAAAACTAATAAACGAAAAAAAAATTCAAATAAGGACAAAATCAAAAAATGTGGTAAAGGTTGTTAGTAGAACAGGGTCACAGAGTGGGTTAAGGGAAGATAGGGGTTTGAATACTTTGTTTTTTGGAAGGGGAGTTTGACAGAGGGCTTATAAATGCCTATCGGGTTAGTTCAAGCATTTTTTCCCTTATTTTGGAGGGAAATTTCCCTCCAGTAGATTTTTCATCCATGTTAACGGATATTCTAACACTTGCACTTCAGTCCAAAGTACAAGGGTGTAAGCGCCTAAATTTGGAGTATAAGAGGTATATGTGCAAATTGGTGATAGTACAATGGGTGTAAGTGCAAATTTCCCAAACCGTAATATTGCCCATTTTACTCCTCCCGCTACAGTGGGTTGGAGTTGGGCGGTGCCCAATATCGAGTCTCGCCAGAACACGTGGCCGCCTTGACATCTTCGAGTTTTGCCTTCGTTTGAGACCGAATAGCGGTTAGGCTCGGTTAGGGCATCTCCAATCCAACTCTATTTCTCCAAAATAGAAGATGGAAGTGATATATTGAGGGGAGATTTTGTATTTATTCCCTTTTTTCTTCATTTTTTGTACTTTTTTAGAGAATCTTTGAGGGACCCACCATCCTTTTTAGAGTTTGGTCCTCCAAAAGTAAATTTGGTCCTCTAAAAATGGAGGACCAAAAGCAAATTTGGAGTATGAAATTTCTCCAAACTCTAAAAAAGATGATAGGTCCCTCAAATATTTTCTCAAAAAATACAAAAAGCGAAGAAAAAAGGGAATAAATTACAAAATCTCCCCTTAATGTGTCACTTCCATCCTCTATTTTGGAGGAATAAGGATGGATTGGAGATGCTCTTCGGAACACCTGGTAAAGAAAAGAAAGGAAAATAAAATAACATGAGAGGAAAAATAAAGGAAAAATATATTTATTCTCAAAATTTAAAATTGTTATTTTCTTCTCTTTTTCTCCCAATCAAACAATAGGAGGGAAATTTTTTTAGTTTTTCTTTCTTTTCCTTTTTTTTCCTTAAGTTCCAAACAAAGACTTGGTTTTGTTTGGTTTTGCATTTCAGTTTAATTTAGTTTTGGTAGTAGGTGGAGAGAGAAATAGGGTAATAATTGAAGAGAGATGTAATGATTGGAGAGAAATAGAGAGATATGAGAAAGTAATAATTGGAGAAATAAAGTAATGATTAGAAAAATAAATAATGTAATGATTGAAAAATAAAACTAAACTAAAATGCTATCGTTTCAGTTTGCTTTTTCCATTGCAATAAAATTGGGGATGTAGCCTCCTTATCTCAGAATTGGGTGGGTTTTTTTTTTTTTTTTTTGAATTGAAGAATTAAAAAATTAGTCTAGGGTCCACTATAGAAAATTTGTAACCCAATTAGTCCACCTCTAATGTTTGTAACCCCTCTAGTCCACTAATATAATTTAATAAGGTCTTAAGTCCACTTTTTTTAAAAAAGAAATTAAACCAAGACAAAAATATCCTCATATATAAGCTATCATACAGAGAGAAACCCTAGATCAAAAATAAACCTGGAGCACAGCCACCCCCAATCTGGGCGTGGAGTTCCTCAGAGCCACTTTTCTTACTGCAGAACGAACATTCGATTTAGAAGACTCCATGCCGGCAACGAGAACATTCGATTTAGAAGACTCCATGCCGGCAACGAGAGAGAGAGAGAGAGAGAGAGAGAGAGAGAGAGAGAGAGAGAGCACGCGATCGTGATCTCCCCAATCCATCGTCTTGATTTGCTGCATCCACGTCTTTGGGATTTCACGAGGGATCCATCTTCAGATGCTTCCTTTCAAGGTAAAGAAGTTTTGTGAGAAACACCAGAAAGAATATCAAGCCTAAGCTCCCCCAGGTTAGAAGGGTTTTTGGTTTTGTTTTCTTTGTTTTCAGCCGATCTAATACAAAAGCATGTTCAGGTTAGAAGGTTTTTTGGCGTTTGAGGTTTGCATCGGCCTTTTTATGGCAGGATGTGGAGCAGCGGTGGAGGTGGTTCTTGGGCGTCATGGCGGTGGTGCTTCGGCAGTGAGGATTTATAGCGGTTTTTTAGGGGTCATAGCAACGATAGCGCAATTAAAGGCCTTGAGGGCTAAAGTACTGGCGGTGCGGCAGTGGTGAGTAGGCGTTTGTGGGCAAATGGGGTTGTACGGCAGTGGCGATTTAAGTAGTTTGAGGGCAGCAGCAGTTACGCGGTTTGGAGTTGTCAGATTTGGAGATTTTTGAATAAATACATAAGAGTATATGTGTGCTTTTCCTAGGGTTAGAGATCTAAAGTTTTTTGAATAAATATATAATGTTATATTTATACTTTTTATCAAACACTTATTGATTTGGTCCGCGCAGCGGCCTCTCCGACTTGTTTTTGATATATTTGGAGTTTTTTGAATAAATATATAAGGTTATATGTATGTTTTTTCTAGGACTAGACATATAAGGTTGGAACTTCGAACAAGTTATGATTTTGAAAAAATATATAAGGTTATATGTGTATTTTTGTTATTTAATGTCATTTTTTTAAAACATTCTTAGTTAGAGAGAGAGAAAATAATATATAACATTATATTGTTGTGTATAACATTCTAGATTAGAAATATTCTATGTTATTTAATAAAGAGAACATATAACGTTATACATGACCTTTTGTACCGTGTAACGTTATATATAAGCTAATATATGGATATATCCATATATTATCATAAACAAATCGAAGAGGCCACTGCACGGACCAATTCAATAAGTGATGGATAACGGAGCATATAACGTTATACGTTTTGTATGGACCAGCATACAATGTTAAAGACTAAAAATAAGAAAAACCAAAAAGAAATGTTGCATGTTAGAAAAATTTTGCCACACGTATAATTTTGTATGTTAGGAAATTTTTATCACTCATATAACTTTAAAAAATTAATATAAGAAAAATAGGAAAAAATAAAAAGAGAAATTTGTCACATATATTGTAACGACCCGGATTTTTGCCCTTTTTTTTTTCCGAATAAAGTAATTGATTTTAATCAAATAGTCTATAGTAATTGTTTAATTATTTAAAAGTGTTATTAGATTAAACCAAAATTTAGATTATTATTTTTCGTAACCAAAAACTTGTTTAGCAAAATTTTAATTCAACTTGGAACAACCCGTAATTTTATCATTTATAAAATCATTTAAAGAGTATCGTTTGTAATAATAAAATTATCTTAATTATAATTATCTAGTAGATATATACAAACTAAATTAATTTAGGCTTAATTATCCTACTTTTATTTATTTAAATTGTATGCATAGTAATCCTATCATCTCTCGCTCTCCTACTCGGTCTCTAATTCATCTCCGTGACTATATTTTCGTCTTATAATTCGTCCATTCCGAAACCTAATAGGATACAACTTCTTTCAATCCAATTCCAACCGAAACTCTCAAAATTCCCTTATATATACCCATTAATCCGACCCTAAGGTTCATCACATTATTTATCACGCCCCACCAGTCCAGAAAAGAGAGAAAATTCGGAGAAATTGGAGCTCCAATCAATGGAGTTTTAGAGAGAGAAAGTGAGAGAGAGAAAAGTGGGTTTTGTATCGACGCCCAACCAAAACCCAAATTGACCGTTCCAAATTGTTTTCCCAACCCCAAGTATCGCCAAACATCATCCAATTCGGCCCCAAGGCTTCCCGATCGAAGAATCCGAAACCTTCTTCTCAAAGTTTCAAGTTTCAATTAAAAATCAATTCGATCCGATTCGAGGTATTATAATCTCTCCCAAACACTTCTCTAAGTATATTTAATGTTTTTAAGCATAACCCAATAGCCCGAATGGTCCCATGCATCAAAACCGTTGCAAAAAAATAAAAAAACCGAATTTGGACGCGAACTTGCGGCCGCGACCTTCAGGCCGCAAGAACCAGGCCTGGAGTTCGCGTTTGGCCTCTCCGCCGCAAGGTTGACTCGGTCAAACCTTGCGGCAGGAACTTTTTTGGTCCGAATGTGTTTTGCGACCTCCCGAACGCCGTTTTTGACCCTCGAACTATTTTTCCTAGACTTTTCACACCTCAAAGATCATAACTTGTTGAGATCATATTTTTTTTATTTAATTATCTATTTATTAAATTATTTATTAGTTATCGTTCAACGTTTACAAACGAAAATTAGTTACGACATTTCAACCAACGTTTTAACACTCCAACTAATTTTTTTTAGACTTCTTGAATGTCAAATATAGTAACTTGTTACAATAAATATTTATTTAATTAATTCACTATTTATTATTATTTTTGAAGTAATTCCAATCAAAATTACTTTACGACTTTATAAACATTATTATTAATGCCCGAATAATTTTATTTAGACTCCCTACTGTCCAAATATGAAATTATGTCAGTCTCAATATTTATTTTTATTATTAATTATTTATTGTCTATTTACTCCACTTTCGGTCATTTTAATTAACGTTTTCATGTAAATAAATCATTCGACCCTCCGAACCCAACTTTTGACACTCAACTGACTGTATGGGACTTTTAGGACTCTTATTAGGTCATGATCAATTATTCTAATATTTTTATCTAATTAATGCATTATAATTAGCTTTTAATTAATCTAATTAATTAGAAATAATTAATAAGAGCCTAGAAAATATTTTATTAAAATTTTTATAAAAGTTTTACTTCATTATTGACATTGTGGCCATACAAGAATAAGGGCAACGGCCCATTCATAAAAGGTTGTGTAATTGCACTGCTGATTATTTGTTTTTATTATTATTTGATTTAATTTGTATATTGCATCGATGCCTGATTTGAATGCTAGATTGGACCCTAGAGACATGGGGTGGTATGCGAATAGAATTCATTTAGACGATGCTAGATAATGGATGAATTGGAAAGTTTTATTTTTAGAATGCCTGCAGGCGGAAATTTGAGATGTGATGTGATTTGTGATGAGATTGAAACTGGCGAGAGTCCAGTGATGAATTGAAATTGGCAAAGTAAGCCCAGTGGTGATTGATGAATTGATACTGGCGAGAGTCCAGTGGTGAATTGAAACTGGCAAAGTAAGCCCAGTGATGATTGTGATGTGGTGCATAAGATAGGCGAACCCTAGTTGTGATTCGGGCATGATAAGCTTCCTTTTGTTGTAATGAGAGGGATACACGCTAGGTACATAACTGAGGTGCAATCCGCGACAACAAAAGAAAGTGAGCTCATGGGACAGGGCATAGCTAGCGGTTGGGGAGGAAAGACTCCGCGGAGGAGATCTTAGATTCCACGTCAAGTTAAGTGGATAGTAATAAACTGGTTTATATGGAACAAACTCTGTTTTATTTTATCGCACTATTATTATCCTGTTGCTTGCTAACTGTAAAGTAAGAGGTGTGGTTGGGTTGGATTATTCTACTGGGTGATTTATCACTCACGGATACGTCTGTATTCTGGCAAATCGTTTGCTTCGGCGATCAATTTGCCAGAGAGCGCAGGATTCAATGGAGGAATTTCAATGATGTGCAGTTCGACACGAAAGGAATATCAGAAACGAAGATCGAGTATGCTTGGAATCTGTATCAAGCCTAGAGTCGGCTCTGAAGTTAATTTATTTTGAATTACTAAATCTATCTTGAGTTTGTAATAATTAAACTTTATTCAGGAAATTATATTTATTTAGCAAATTTTCCTAAATAATTATTTTATTTTACCTCCAAAAAGTCGGGGCGTTACATATATAACGTTAAATGTTAAGTGTAGTGGGTTCAATAAAAAAATCGAGAAAAATAAAAAAATACGTTTTTTGTTACACATATAACGTTATATGTGGTGCGATGGCAGCGGCGACGGTGGTGGTGGCAGCGGCAGCGACGGCGGCGGTTTGATTGTAATAAAATCGAAAAAAATAGAAAAAATATATTTTCGTGTTTGCCAAATAAGGCCCTTGTTTTTTAGGTGGGATATTTTTGTCATTAAAATTATTAGTGGACTTAGTAGGTTATGAAACTTAGAAGTGGACTAGATGGGTTTGGAAAGTGCTATAGTGGGCTTATGAAAAATTCTCCCTTGAAGAATTGGGTGGTTTTCGATTATAGAAAAATGTAGCATATTTGTCTGATTGCGTTAAATTTCTTTCAAAAAAAATCTTAATGATAACTCGGTTAGTGAATATTGGAATAAAGATTAACCCTAAGAGATTGACTTGATGGTTAAGGGCCTTATTCCTTAAGGCGTAGGACGTAAATTTCTACTATTGAGTTTGATTTTGTTCACCATCACTTAACAAAGATAAACATTACCCTTGATTTTATTGGTTGTTTGTAATTACTAGGTCCCACCAAATTAACCCTCCTAAAACGTGTGGGCAAATCATGGAAGGATTTGTGGGGTTTTCATCTTAGTCAATCACTCCACGTAAGAACTCATCTTGCCTACTTTTCGGACTTATATTTCCACCTTCTTAGAGTATGAATTATTATCTTATCCTTTTAATCAGCTATCCAAGGATATATATATATACACACACACACACTAGCGTATGCTCGTGCCTGAAAGCACGGCTTGAGCACATGCAAATAAATATTGAAGTCGCATCCGATATATGGCTCAAACAATAGCACAAAAAAAATTTGAACTCATGTGCAATATATAAACCCACAATCCATTGTCCAACAAATTCAACTATGTGAAAAATAATAACTTATCATATCGATTGATATGGTTAACTGGAATCAACAAATAAAGACAAACAATTTTTCAATCTCTGACTTTTGCATACACAAACTCAAACGCATATAAGAGAGACCATTAAATGGAGACGGGGCACAAAGGGAGTAATAGCTGCACACTTCTAAACAGTTCATTCCAACCAATATCACAAATATATAAATCCAACTATAATTACTGTTCACGTAGCAACTTCAATAATGTTCAAATTTGTATGCATGGCAGCATTGGTACCACAATCGACCCGAGTTTCCAAATAAAACCAAACTGTGGAAAAAGAAAGTCAACTGAAATAAGAATGCAAAAGAAAGTAGAAAAAAAAAGAGATTATATAGCAATATGCAAACTATTGCGGGTTTCGGCAAGCAATGTCATACCAAAAACTCTCTAAAAAAACTACAAATATGTATGCCACAAAGCCCTAGTTTCCGAGGTATAAGGTTCAAGAATAATGATTATGTATTCAGGCCTATTCATAGTTTCACCAAAAAAGAAAGGTATTTGTTACATTTCTTTCTTCCATATGCACTTGCATTTACCGTGACCAAGTTAGTCTCCTTCATTGAGACTCATTGATGTGGATGTCAAAGCTGAGTTCTCCTGTATGAATTCACATGTAAAAGAAATCTTAAGGCGGCATAAAAAAAGCATTGGTCAAAGATTACAAAGTAGGAGGAATGTTTTTGAACTACGAAAATAATATCAACACTAATAGAAATTCAAGGACCTATAAACAGCAACTGACAACAATTTTTTGTTGTAATAATTGTTATCATAGACTAAATGATGGAATAATTTTGTCCACAGTCCTAAATGTAGCATGCCAAAGACCAAGATAGATTAACAATATTCCTATTTCTTTTATTTCAAACATGACATAGGGTAATCGGAAAGAGAATACACCAAGGAAATACATGTTGGTACTTATTCTTTATTTCATGCATCCAAGTTGTGAGTGGGGTATTTAAGTCACTCCTATAGAATTGCACACACCATTCCTTGGCATTTGTACATATATAAGTTGAAGTATCCATGTTTAGATTATGGTAGGAAAAAGAAAAAGGCATGCAGTGCTTCCTTATGCTTCAAACAATAGCACTATTCAATGTAAACTGAGACTATCAAGCCAATGAATCAAAAGATAGATACAAAGAGGTGAGTCCAAATATCTCAAAAGAATTGATGATAAGAACTGTAGGAAACTATGTTGTGAAGCACAGTAGAAGTAGGTACTCAAGGTAAGTGTGGGCTACGTGCCTGGAAAAATTCTCCCGTATGTATTTTTGTATATTTTTGTGTTACAAAAAGGGGAAAATAGTTGGTTCGTTTGAGAGTCGCCACTCGGGTTTTGAAAAAGGATTAACCCCGAGAAACCGTTTATTTGAAAAATGTGACTCTTTTACCCTTTAAAAAGGTTTTGGTCATAAAACGGAGAGTTTTGGGTTCGGGAGCCAGGTTACGAGAGGGGAAGGTTTTGTTCAGAAAAGCACCCCCCTCGCCCGATAAAATCGGTCTCTACTAATATTTGTGGAATTTGAAAATCATTTTATTGCTTAACTTTTATGCCACATAATCAATTATAGCACATAAATAATGTATATTCTATGAAAGAAACAGATATCAACAACAATATTTGCATATAACAATTAATCGCGGAAAATAACTAAATCAACTAATCTGTCCCACATAAACTCCACCGCACGGTAGAGACGTGTACCGTACGGTACATGTTCTGTGATTTGCAATTTAAAAAAAAAAAGGTTTATCTAGCACATGACAATCTAAGGCAGACACGCATGCTTATACAGTAAATGAAACAAAGGAAGAAAAGAGATTTGGCAAAATGTATCCCTTGAATAATCTCTGCCGTATGGCAAAAGTATGTGCTGCACGGTAGAGATTGTGGGACATTAGTTTCGATTTCTTTGAAAATGTTTAAGCCATCTAAGCCCAGAGTTGGTATGAGGAACCAATCTAAGTTTAGTGGCTTCCCCTCAGATTACAGAGACAAATAAAGGATAAAAGATTTGTACCTTTTGGAGCGAAACCTTCCTTTGGAGTGCTGTTGCTAATATGGCAGCCCTTGGTGTGCACTTTGGATGTGTGGGTAGGCTTTAGTTTACTGTAGTGAAGCACATGACTTGGTTTGGACGTTTGGATTACTTTTGAAATGGTTTCGGACTTGATTTTTGAGAAAAAAATGGAGTTTTCGGTATTTGAAAGTGAAAAGGAGTGAAAATGGCTTGTTTTTAAAATGGGGAGTGAGAAAATGGCGTGTGTATCTGAAATGGGAGTAGGAAAGGGTATTTATAGAGTGAAAATGGCTTGAAAATGAAGCAAACTTGGTCTGCACGCATTTTTAGCCGACTTTGTGTCCACCGTACGGTACATAAAGTCCACCGTATGGTACTCAACTTCCACCGTACGGTACATCCCAACCGACTTAAGTTTAGGCGGTCAAAAACTCTACCGTACGGTAGAAATATGTCCACCGTACGGCAGAGTTGACCACCGTACGGCACATGTTGACCGCCGTACGGTACATGTTGACAGCTTAACAGGCCAAACTTTGAAAGGCCGCCCCGGACATTCACGAACTCGGTTTTGGGTGTTCTTCAAACCGTTGGAAAGCTCGTTAAGTCTACTTTCTAACCCAAGTAGTTTGGATAAAAATAATTTTGTACATCAAAAGATATGACAATTTTACCCTCAGGTGGTCGAAAAAGTGGTCGTTTTGGCAAAATTCTCATATCTCCCTCATTTCAAATCGGATTAAGGCTTATTATATATCGATAAAAAGGGTTTTGAATGTTCTAAAATATGGTGGAATCAAACCATAAAAATAAGGAAGTTTGATTTATAAAAAATGGGCTGAAAGCAGACTAAACCGAAGACCATTGGTGCCACGACGGCCAAAACACGTATTCGCTCATTCTAAGTGTCACTTTGGCACTCTCAAACCTAGTTCTATAGTGTTTTCTCATCCTCTTGAGTAAAAAGAGCATTGTTTGAAGCTTTCAAGGCACATTTTCATTATTGGGAAGCTTATCGGCCACTTGTCTATGGTTTTTTAAAGGTAACGCTCTAAAAGGTTTATATCAATCCAAAGGTTTAAATTATTCTTTGTTTATCATCATTGGGGACTTAAAAGGTGTCCAGGATTTTCAAATTGGGGTGTCTACAGTAAGTTTCTTCAAACCCCAACTCATGAAAACGAAAATTCAAAAAGATTAACACCACATGCCATTCTGAAATCAACCTACCCAGAAAGATAAACTTTTTTCAATGAGGGTACCTAATCATACCAGTTAAGTAGATACTACAAACTTCAACTAAAAAAACAAAGAAGTTTCTAACTCAATGTTAATGATGCTGTGATACTTCAGAGGTAGAAAACACACGTGTGCCTTAAATATTTATCCAATTCCTCCAGCCCATTGAGCAAAGTATGACATGACCCACTGCCCTTCGTACTTACTACTTTTGATAGTTAGACATTAGCATACTAAAAGTAGACTGCTACGTGTTGGTTTATGTAAACTAAAATAAAAGTAGACTGCTACTTTTTTGATAGCTAGTAAATTAATCCGTCTCAACATCTTTTTAGAAATCCCACACTTGTATTCGTGTATATGTGCGTGCTACGTAGCAACAAATGATTACAATCAAAACTGAGCTACTTTCAAAGCCGGCCAGCTGTGTCAAAACTTCAGAGGCCCTAAAAGGAAAATAAAGTTAAAAAATGGATCACAGTAATGGCCTGTGTCAAATATACTATTTATTTCTCACTTTCCCCTTTTCTTTTTTCGTTTGAAACTTTCAGTTCATTGTACATAACTACGATCAAATGAAGAGGAAAAGATCTCTGTTTTTTTGTTCTTTTTCTGTGAGGCATATTGCATGTTCATAACTAATGAGTAATGACATACTATTTGTTGAGCTGACAACCATCTAACCTCTTTGTCACAATAAATGAATATATCTCATATAGAACTCTTCAATATTGTAAACCTCATTAAGTAGAGAACTCAAAAAGCATGATTTGATACAGAGTCGGGTCAATAAATACATGGCTGGAGTTGAGGTAAACATTAAACTAAGACTTAAACAGCCGCCCATACAAATAAAATGTGTGTAGAGGCCCATCCAATGTAACACACGAATGCTTAAAAACAAATTAGTGAACACAAAAAGGAGAAAACGAATTTACTAATATTGATACAGTAAGAATTGAATTTAAGTTGAAACATAATTTACTGTACCTGCCCTGGGTTTGCAGCCCCTCGGGTAGAATTTTGGTCGTCACCTCGTTTGAAAGTTTGAGCCTGCAAATCTTTTGAAAAGAGAAAAGTAAAGAGTAGCTCTATTCAATAACTAAAATGCACTGGTCTATTGTATTCAAAATAGCATTAACCTCTAAGCCCCATAAATTATGCACATAGGTTTTCCTTTACCTCTACGGCATCGATGCAGCCATTGAATTTTATCTGGACATATAACTCAAAAATCACAAGCAAAAGAAGTTGATCATATTGCTCTAATTATATAGTAGTAGTGGAAAGCAGATCTCACCACTAAAATAGCTTTCGGTTCAAACATGAAACAAAATAGCGAAACATACATATGGAAATAAATCAGTTGTGGTGTTATTTTACAACTTTTAAGGTAAAAATCAACTTTTAACAAAGAGCCCCCAAAACAAAATCCATAGAATTGATTGTGGGAGAATCATGTGCAATGGGAGACTTAATGAAGGAGCCATTAGTAAAAAGATGGACGTCAGAAAATAATCGAAAAAGAGGCAAAATCTTTTCCCAAAAACCACATTGACAACTTGAAATAGAGTTTACATGGGCAAAGATGTGTTAATGAGCAGCATATTTCATCTGACAACCAATTCTGATATTGAATCATGCAAACAATCACTGGGTTTGTGTGTGTGCGCGCGAGCGATCCTTGCTGATAATTGCCATGGGCCTTCTATACATTTCTACTTTGGTAAGGCCATAAGGTCCTAAGAAATTTCTCTTTTTTTTTTTCCTTTCCCACGCGGGAATCACTTAAAGAGTAAATTCCATTAGAGGTAAGCTTTATATATTAGAATCATGTGGAATTAGAATAGATTTCAGTTAGGGGTAAACTTTTGTAATTGTGCAAGAGAGCAAGCATTAGTGTAATTCTTAGTACATGTGTGTATATATCTATTTAGATTAGAGATAAGGTTATGATACAAAGTTATGTCTCTTCTCTACCCGTCTAAGCACTGCTAATCCAAAAACCTAACAAAAAGACCTAAATTGTGACGTGAACAATATATGAAATAAACCAAGAACCAATATGGATAGACTAAATCTCAATGTCAGCCAACTTGGAGTGATAACTATGAGGGAAAAAGGAATGGTTTTTGCATACCTCAAATTCATAAGATTTTGGTAAAATTGGTTTAAAGTGAGGGGCCGATTCTGTCGAAGATTCTGGAAAATAACTATACAAAAAAATGAATGAAAGCATAAGGCTATTGCAGTTGGCACATTTCATCAAACACTTAGAAGGCAATTGAAGTACATGTTCAGAAACGCCAAAAAACATATCCTAAGAACACAACCGTGGCCATTTTTCACCTACACTGATAGAAGAGAAGTCCAGGAAACCAAATTCGCATTAATGGGTCCATATACCTTTTGAACAATAGCATTAACATTTCTATTGCTAATAAGTAATAAGTTGTGAGAGATGGGAACAATAACGTAAATGATGGGCAGAACAATATTGATACAAAAAATTCAACAAATTGCAAGTAAAACTTTAAAACAACCACAGAACTTCAAAAGATATGTGCATATTGGCTAATTTTTTTTGCCTTAAAAGAAATAATAATCAAAACTACTTACCATCCCTAGATAGGTCAACTTCGCCTGTAAACAACTCCATACATCAATCCCCAATCTAACCCTGTGGAGACCAAATTTTGGCTGAAATCAAAGTCCAAATCAAGAAACCCAAAGTAATCTGATCATTGTAGCTAATTTTTTTTCTCTTCAAATAAAAAATCAGGATACTTTACGGTTATGAATTTCGGAGTCTGAGGATTGGGGTTTGGGATTTTTCAAAAAATCCATCACCATCTTTGACACAGAGAGAGAGAGATAGAGATACCTGGAGAGGGGGTGCGGTGATGGAGAGGACTGGTGCCGCTGATGGAGAGGCGATACGGTGCTTGCTGGTGTTGGGTTGGTGGTGGTGGATCGGAGGGAGATTTTGGCTTACATGAATACATGGTGGTAGATGAGGCAGGGGAAACGATGGAAGATACAGATAGAGAGAGAGAGCCCTGAGAGCCTCGAACGGTGGCAGTTCCGGTGGTGACTCCTTGCGCCGGTCGGTGGTGCTAGAAGAGCGATCGAAGAGAGAGAGAGAGAGTCGAGAGAGGGAGACAAAGTCTGAGGGAGAACGGGGAGCATGAGATATGGAGCCAGGGTTTCCACGATCTACGTTTCAAATTTGGAAAATCGAATCAAAATTTTACCAAAATTTCATTTAGGATAGCCCTTGGATAGATTAGGTATTTACAAAAATGCCTTCTATAGGATGAATGGTAGAGATTTATGTAGGCATGAGGATAAATCTAGAGCGTTGGTTGTCTTTGGAATTCAAACACAGCTCTATTTTATATATATATATATATAGGTGTGTTCAAATTAGGGCTTTCAGATTTTGTTTAGGTTTGGACTTTTGCTATCAGCAGTTGGATTGTGTTTTCAATGGTCTAGACCGGTAAGAAAGCGTCCGCAGATCTAGACCATTGAATAGCTAAAATCCGGATGTCCAACGGCTCAAAGCAGGGTTCTGATTTTAGCTAAAATCCGGATGTTTTGACTTGAATAGCTAGGAATATATATATATATATATATAAAACCTAGGGAGGATTGGATGGATATTCAATCACAATAACTACGGGATAAACCAAGGGAAGATGTCAAAATTTCAAACATTTGAAATGATAAAATCTCGTTGATTTGGTTTCCATTTAGCACTCGTGGTAAATTCTATAGTGATTTATATTAAGTTTGCGTATCATTTGTTCATGGAAAATTATTCATAGTCATGCTAAATTAGTTCAGAATTAATGGTAATTTCTTTGTACATTGTTTCAGCATGGTAGTCATGGTACGTTGTTCCAGTATTCATGGTAAATTTGAAGTATGACGCAAACCAGAATTCATGATTTATTGATCAAAGTGTATTTCATGGTTACGAGGAACAATATAATGAACATGGAAAATTTATTACATTGTATACTATAAACATGATAAATTTATTACAATGTATATGGTTCTCATAAAATTAACCTTGTAAATTGAAATTTTGAAAAACATGAAAAAGTTATTACATATGTATATAAATCTGGAGATTTTGATACTCAATCCATAAACCAATCCACTAACATGATTCTCTTTGAGAATGATGTAACATCGATTGTCTCCTCATCAACTCTTAATTCTCTTTATCTCCACCTAGCTTTTCGTTTGACATTGGTGGGCGTAACTCCTGCAATTTAAATGATGTATTTAAATCTACCATGTTTATCATGAATTATCTATGAAAACTAAACATAAAAATTGTGGCTCAAACTAATTTCTCTATATCTACCATAATTATTTATGCAAATTAAACATGAAAATTGAGGCTCAATAATGACAATCATTTCATGACTAATTTTTCCAATCTACCATATATTATCATGACATATTGAAGCACAAATTCATTCAAATCACGTATTCAAACTGAATTAGTTACGCCTTTTTATTTTTTATTTCTTATTCAAAACTACCTTAAAGGCTACAAAGATTCATATGTACATAAAACAGAAAGTGTGGGCACACGCCCCAAAGATCTTTGCAAAAATTTGGGTGCCGCCCTCTTTCGGGAAATCGTGCGGCGAGACGCTTCGATTCAGAGTCGTCACTCGGGTTTTAGCGGTGAAACACCCAAGGAACCGAACTCGAAAACCCTTGCTACATTTGTTTGATTTGAAAATTTGTTTGATTTGAGAAAGGCATAGACTGGTCCGTCGTCATCTTCAATATCTGAGGTTCGGGAGCCAGGTTACGAGAAGGGAAGGGTTTTATGGCACCCCTCTCGCCCAATCCGGAAATCGGTCTCTACTCAGGCATTTTGTAAAACGTTTGCATTTTTCTCTCATTGATCATTTTTTAGCCAGTTAGGGCGGGGGAACAGTTAATGGGGGTTAATACTATAACAAGTTGCAGGTTATGTGACAAAATGTTTATGGATGATGATTTGCTTGAATCGATAAATGAGCTATAGATTGAGAACAAGCACTGTGAATAGCCATGAACGGATGGGGTACGCTGTCTTCTTGAGATGTGAGCAGGCAGCGCACCGGTATGCACTGGCCAAGCCACTGCATACCGACATGACTTGCGCACGCCACATAGAAACTGGCGTACTCCACTCTTTTGTATTCACAGTCTTTGTTTGCAACCCTCTGGGCTCTGGAATGGACCAGTGCACACCCAGGACAAATCACGCAGTTTATAATGCAATCATACTTACAGATACAAATATAAGAAATGGCTTAAAGCCATGAAAACAGACAAGAAACCCCATAAGCAGAGTGGGGAAATAACAAGAGGCCAGGATCGAACTATGATGCAAGGGCCAGCCACTGGTCTTTAGCAGAACTGCCGCACGCCACTCTTGAGAGTCCGTACGCCAGTAATACCACTCATCCAGTGCTTAGCTTCACATCATCTGGGCTCTGGAACATGACTAGAAAGTTACAGCTAACAACTTTAGAATACAGAAAGCCATAAAATTGG